>AWOL01S0120731.1:11343-22508 GCA_000715115.1 Nicotiana otophora
CACCTGTGACTCTTTCTTCCGCAGGTGCGAAAATAGCAGTAGCAGCAGCTTCAGCTGCATTTTCCAACTTCGACAAATCCTTTAATCACCCGGAATCACCCCGAGGACCTCGGAGCCTCAACCAAAAATACCAACAAGTCATATAACAACATACATACTTAGTCGAACCTTCGAATCACTCAAAACAACATCAAATCATCAAATTACCCTCGGATTCAAGCCTAAGGACTTCTAAATTTCCAAATTCGGCACCCGATGCCGAAACCAACCAAACCACGTCCGAATGACCTCAAATTTTGCACACACATCACAAATGACACTACGAACCTAGTCCAATTTTCGGAATTCCATTCCGACCCCCATATCAAATTTTCCACTGCCGACCGAAATCGCCAGATTTTCAATTTCGCCAATTCAAGCCTAATTCTACCACGGACCTCCAAATCACATTTCGGACGCACTCTTTAGTCCAAAATCACCTAACGGAGCTAACAGAACCATCAGAATTCAAATCCAAGATCGTTTACACATAGGTCAACATCCGATTGACTTTTCCAACTTACGTTTCTACTTAAGAGACTAAGTGTCTCTATTCACTCTGAAACCACTCCAGTCCCGAACCAACTAACCCGATATAACATAATATAGTTGAATAACACAAAAAGAAGTTGAAATGGGTAAAACGGGGCTATAACTCTCGAAACGACCGGCGGGGTCATTACATCTTTAGTTCTGCATAGCAGACCAAGAACTACACCCATGTAACTGCTACCGCATCTGCGACACCGCAGAAGCGCAATAACAATCGCAGAAGTGAATAATCAACTCACGCCCCATTCCTGCATCAGTGATCCACTTACCGCAGATGCGAAACACCTAACCATGCCACAATGCTGCAGAAGCAACTCAAACCTTGCAGAAGCGTTCCCGTATCTGCAAAAAAGTAAAACTCCCGTGGACACCTCCTCTTCGTAGAAGCGATCAGTCCATATGCTCAACATGATCAAATTAATCTGAAACTCATCCAAAACACACCCAAGCCCCTCAGGACCCCATCCGAACATGCCAATAAGTCCCAAAACATCACAAGAACCTACTAGAGGCCTCAAATTACACATAACAACATCAAAACCAGGAATCGCACCTCAAATCAAACTTAATGAACTTTTGAACTTTCAACTTCCAAAACACGTGCCGAACCATATCAAGTCAACCCAGAATGACCTCAAATTTTGCACACAAGTTCCAAATGACATAACAAACCTACTCCAACTCTCGGAACAACAATTTGAACCCGATATCATGAAAGTCAACTCCCGATCAAATCTATGAACTATCCAAACCTTCAAATTGCCAACTTTCGTCAATTATGGCCAAAACCTTCTAGAAGCCTCCAAATGCATATCCGGGCATATGCCAAAGTCAATAATCACCATCCAGACCTAATGGAACCATCAAAACTGTGATCTGGTATAAAATACACAAAAGTCAAACTTGGTCAACTTCCAACTTAAGGCTTCTTAGTTGAGGATCATTCTTCTAAATCAATCCCGAATCACCCGAAAACCAAAATTGACGAAACACACAAGTCATAATATATCATATGAAGCTACGCATGCCCTGGAGCCATAAAAAATACAAATGCTCAAAACGACCTGTCGGGTCGTTACATTCTCCCCCACTTAACCATACGTTCGTCCTCAAACGTGCCCAGAGTCATTCCAAAGCTGTCAAATCACTGTGTATACTCACCATACATATACCCTTGGGTGATAGAACGTCACCCTAATCCGTATAAGCCTGAAAGCACCACCTGAAGATCCTCTCTTTAACCTTGGGCCATAAGCCTTAAAATCTAATCTCCAACATACAGAATCCATTACAAGACCCGATTCTCATATTTGAACACTACACTGCGCAAGTCTGAACAAGCTGTATCAAGTCGTAAGAATAACCCAATATATAATCACATGATATACCGCATAAAACAGATACTTATAGCAATAACGTTCGACCATAATAGATGCTCATTAACAAATCTGGTACCGATAACAAACCTCATATCGAATAAAATCATATTCTAAACCTCCGTACACTATCAATGATGAAAGAAACACGTTGAAACGCACAACCACTCATCAGATCAACAAGTCATGGAGCTCTCTCGCCTAACAAGAACCATAGGCAAATTCTAAGCTGACTAGAGACGTTGTTCTTCCGAACATACCTTAATTAGACCCGATAACACTCATTCCAGGTCCAATAACTTCATCCCATCTAGTACAAGCTGCTCGACCGACATGCCACACCAATTCCACCTCGAGCCACATATCATGCAATCCATGCACCAAACAGGCAAAAACTCAAATTTACTAGTGATGTAAAGAGAAACAAATGAGAAAATTGTCCCGCAAGCTCAACGGATACCACCACAAGCGCTATGCTATGAATCCATCATAGATAGTAGAACCAAGACACATGAATCTAACACAAAGGATCATATTCCAACATAACTTTGCCGTAGCACGTGACCCAATCCACATGAAATACCTCAAGCTACAATGCTCAAAATCAATAACCATACGCAAATCAACAACAAACACACGAAGTGCCATCGTAGTATAGAAGAGTAACACATAGAACATATCATAACACGAACAAGCTCAACTTTAACCGAATGACACACCCCTCAACAATAGCCGTGCTGAGTCAACAACTCCAACCCGGTGTAGAATACACATTCTCACTAGGCCTATCGGTGTGTCACGACCCAGAATCCCACCTCAGGTGTCGTGATGGCACCTAGTCTTTAAGACTAGGTAAGCCGATTACTTACCACAATTAATCCAATTTAACAATGATATTTAAACCAGAGAATTATATAAAATACTGAAATAAATATGAAATAAGCCTACACGGCAATAATCACTACAACCTCCCAAGACTAGATAATACAGAATCACGAACTCTAGCCGAATACATGAAAATATCTCAAAGATCAAAATACAACACTATTAAAATAACAAGCTGATAGTACAATTAAAGGAAAGGACTCCAAGGGACTGCGATGACCAAGCAGCTCTACCTTAAATCCTCACGATCAAAAAGCTAACTCTGCCTGAGTCCGATATCTCCAATACCTGGATTTGCACAAAACTCTGTAGAAGTGTGGTATGAGTCCACCACAGTCGGTACCCTGTAAGTATCAAGACTAACAAAAATATGCAGAAGTGTAGTATGAGTCCACCATGATCGGTACCCTGTAAGTATCAAGACTAACCTTAGTGGAGTAGTGATGAGGTACAAGTCAAGACACCTACTAGTCAAAATAACCTATGCAGTATAAAAGTATAAAGCTAATAATGAAAGTAGAAATAAGTAAATGGCAACATGAATCAACATGTGATATAAACAATAGAGTAATAAGAATACTGTGAGAGTACCATTGAAACCAAATAAGGGAAACAAATAACAACTAATTAATCAAGTCGTTCTAACACAAGTTTCGTAATAAAATTACTCCGGGATACATCATCTCATAATCACAAGTCACGAGTCTCAACCGACAAATCATATACTCACGGAACCACACATTTCTAATCATAACTGCACGGATAACTCACGTGCCAATATCTCAATCTGCCCGACATGATCACAGCCTCACAATCCCAATCTGCCCGGCGTGGTCACATGCTCACTATCACAACTCGCTCGGCATGGTCAAAGGCTCAATGTCAACAAGAAAGCAGATAATACAAGGATACATGGGCATGAACAATAAATGTTAAGTTTTATACCACTGAACTAGTATAAGTGGCATGCTACAGTGCATTCTTGTGCGAGTGTACTATTACAGCCCAAGTCAACAAGTAATATCAAAGACATCGAGTAGCTCATTGAAAGCAACACAACAAGTCACGTAAGATGTACGACATACAAACGGATAATCATACTATCACACGAATATCATCAACATAATGTCCCCAGGACATCATACATCATCCCAGACATTGCCACCCTTATCTCTTCGATAGCCACCTGTATCACTCCGCCCTGACAATATCATTAGCCACCCATATCACTACGATAGCCACCCGTATCACTCTGCATAATTGCCACCCTTATCGCTTCGCTCGGACAAACAACATAATAGTCACCCGTATCACTCCGTACAATCAACAACAGTGAGATGCCACCCTTATGCCCCACATAACAACAACAGTGAGATGCCACCCTTATGCTCCGCATAACAACAACCAATCCCCACAACAATTCACATGTGCTAACATCACAACAACACGACATATCAAATCGTACCACAAGTGCCCACAGGCCACAACCTTTCCAAAAGAACCAACAATATCAATATTTCCACATCAAATAGCCCATGGCTCAAACACAATGTGTATAGAATCTCATTAACACAAAATGAATGGGAAAGTAACTCAACAATGAACAACACCCCCTTTAAACACAACTTCAATTAAAATAGATTAACGACTTTCAATAACTTCAACTTAAATTAATTGCTTAAGGATAAACTCGATAATAAAGGTATTTCCATGAAATGGCAAACTTCGGATTCTATTGTATGAAATAGGCTAACAATAAAAGAGATGGCACAAACTAACAACAATGTAAAAATGCATGAGAATAACCCGAAAACAAAAAAATATCATGTAACAACAATTCCAATTAAGAGTAACTCAACAATAAAAGAAGTCACATAATGTTAAAAGAGGTAACAACTTCAAATAAAGCATATAAGAGTAAACTTGACAAGTAAATGATGTGACATGTAACAACAACTTCAAATAAGGCATGTGATAGTAAATATGACGAATAAGAGATATAACATGTGCTAACAATTCCAAATAAATACATGAAATAAGCCTAAGAGTCTAAATCAATCAATTTCCACATATAAGCCTGAGTACACACTCGTCTCCTTGCGTACACGGCTTTCACATAACACAAATAGCACAACAACTCAAATCCTAAGGGGTAGACCTCCCACACAAAGTTAGTCAAGATACTTACCTTAAAGAAGACAACTCAATATTCTAAAATGACCTTCTCGTGTGAAACAAACCTCCGGACGTCTTAAATCTAGCCAAAATAACTCAATATCATAAATAAAAACCATAGGAAATAATTTAGGATAATAAAGCTTAGATATTTAATGAAAACTAAAAATTCAACCCCAGGACCGCACCTCGAAGCCCGACAAAATTCACTAAATCCGAACACCCATTCCGATACGAGTCCAACCATACAAAAATTATCCAATTCCGACATCAAATCGGCCTTCAATTCCTCATTTTATATTTTAGAAAGTTTTTACAAAAAAAAACCCAATTTTCTCCAACTCGATTCGCTAATTTAATGATAAAAACAAAGACTGAATCATATAATATAATCAAATCCGGGTAAAGAACACTTACCCCAGTCCAAATCGTAAAGAACCCCTGCACAATCACCGAAAACCGAGGTCTACAACTCAAGATATGATAAAAGAAAAAAACCAAACCCCCGATATATATGAAGATGCCCAGCGATTTCCGCATCTGCGCTCTCGCTTTTATAAGCCAACTCTCGCATCTGCGGTTATCACTTTCCAGACCAGCGATCACACCTGCGCAAAAGCGGTCGCACATGCAATGTCGCGGAAATGCCCACAAAAACATAGAAGCGGGCACTATCACATCAGCGGTCCAAAATCCGCTGATGCGCCAATCATACCTGCGATCCATCACCCACAGAAGCGAATTTTATGCCCATAGCTCAGCATCGCAGAAGCGGCCCCGCTCCTGCGCTCCAAGATGCGCAGATGCGAAGCACCAGAACCAGACTTGCCCAAAAACATGGAAATAATGCAAAAGTCATCTGAAACACACTCAGGGCCCCCGGGACCCCGTCCAATCATACCAACAAGTTCCATAACATAACGCATACCTGCTCGAGGCCTCAAATCATATATAACAATATCAAAACTACGAATCGCACCTCAAATCAAACTTAATGAACTTATGAACTTTCACTTCTATAACTCGCGCCGAATCATATCATATAAACCCAGAAGAACCTAAAAGTTTGTATGCAAGTCCCATATGACACAATGAAGCTATTCCAACTCCTAGAATCGCAATTCGAACCCGATTTCAATAAAGTCAACTCTCGGTCAAACCTCTCAACCGTCCAAAACTTCAACTTTACAACCTTTTGCCAAATTGCATCAAATCAACCTACGGACCTCCAAATCCAAATCTAGACCTATGCCTAAGTCCAAAATTACCATATGAAGTTGTTGGAATCATTAAAACTCTATTCCAAAGTCGTTTACATAAATGTCAAACTTCAGTCAACTCTTACCGCTTAAGCTTCTAAAACAAGAATCATCCTTCCAAATCAATCCTGAAACATTCGAAAACTGAACCCGACCACACACACAAGTCATAACAAACAATAAGAAGCTACTTGAGACCTTAAGCCACCGAACGAGAGCTAATTCTCAAAACAATCGGTCGGGTCGTTACACGGTGGCCTCTCAAATCAATCCAATCCTCCCACAATAGGTGGATCACCTCCATAAGTCCACAATAACCTAACCATAACACATACTATCAGTTTTCCAACTTTCTACATACCTTCACAGTCCACAACCAAGAAACAATCTGCCTTTGAGAACCCTCCTAGTCTCCAAATCCTTAGAATACATGAATCACCATATATGATCCCATCTCCACCACTCGATTGACTAATTCATTTCTCATACTCAATAACCCCACGAGAAATGCTTCCATAATTCTTTTGTGCCACAAAGCAAAATCTGAACATCAATAGTCGATCAACCAGGTGATTACGGTAATACCAATCAAGCATACGCAAGTCAAAACACAATGTGCCTTTATGAAATACACTCTCTTTTCAGGTGATACTAGATAGTGCCAACATTCTTCTAATAATTAGAAACCATCCATACTATCAAAAACTCATGACCTTCCCTTCGAAACTGAACTGTAAACTTGCACATGTAAATCCCGTTCCCACACGTCATACTGTATCCATCATGCCATCAAAGGAAACCATGAGAACCCCATTATCAACTCTGAGTCGCTAGCAGAATACATACTCAATTAGCCAGAAACCTTCCACTTGATCCCATCCAGGAGAAAATCACAACACGCAGCATACTCCTCATGCCTATAGAAGACATTCGTCCCAAGCCATGGTAGACATCAATGAGAACTCTTCGAAACCTATTTGCACATAACCAAGCCATCATAACTGAATCCCTCTAACTCAACCAAGTCAAGCAGTTCGCCAAGCCTAATAGTATTATTACAAAACACCTGTAAAGCCTGACCACATCAAAAAAACCAAAAGAACCGATCATATCCATTATCGTGCAGATCCAACCTACTACCAAGTTGTCCTATTTCACTGAGTTCCTTTCGAATTTCCTTCCAATTAACTCTTCGCACTATCAATACACCATGATCCTTACCCAATGCTCAACACAACAGATCCTAGCATGAAACTACATCATCTTAAAGCCCATAAGCCACTATATTCCCTCTTAAGCACCCCAAAAGTACCACAACTGAGATACCCACTCTAAAGAGACCTTATGTGAATCTGAAGTTGTTTTTTTAACCTCTCTGATACTGAAATGTAGAATCTATATGATACCGAAATACCACAAGTCTCGACACCACTCAATACAAGTGTCAGATCTTAGCCGTATACATAAATCCGAGAAAAATCATCAAATACCACATATGAATCTTGAACCCAGTAGAACCGTCTCTAAAATCATCCACCATATTCTAATATCAAATGCACCGCCAAAACAAGCCGAATGATCTGTGCTCTATTAGCACACAAACACCTTAGGAAGTAACCCACATCTCTAAGCAACCGAGTAAACCCCTACTTCGTGCACACTACCTCCACTACAAATCGCAAACCCATATCATTCCAATATTTTCGGTATTCCCATAAAGTATAGCACATCATGCATGCAACAATTCCCTTGCTTGAATCATCCTCAAAATCAACCTCTTCAAGTCATAACCGATCCACAAGTATGCCTCAGACCAAAACTAATATAACACATAACCATGCAATCAAATCGTTGATAGTATACTCCCCCACTTGGATCGAATCCATAGAACACGACATCCGATGACCCACAATATCCTTACTCCATAATTGCCATGATCTCGTACTGTAATTCAGCCCAAACCTTCATGAAATCATGTAGCACTAATCATTAAAATACTTCAAATCATTTGCTAAACTCATATTCATCCTTGTGAGATTCAAGCCAACTTCCTCAAGCGATCCAAACTCAAATTACAACACATATAACCCACGGGTAGAAAGAAACTCTCCACAAAATCATCATAAGAATCACACATCTGTAGACTACCCTGCAGGTGATAACCTACCTGCTTAGCCTTAAACTGACATCTCTCTACTCTCGACCATGGTCACAACTACTATACAATCACTAAATCCTCCCAAGTCTAAACTCGCCAACAAGACATGAGAATATATTTTGTTCCACAAATATACATCTGAAAGGTACCTCAACATACTCATACCTCAAAACCGTACAACACATCCAAACAGAAATCAAGCATCCATAGAGAAGTTCTTTTCGTCATATCCAAACTATCTAAGCATATCTCGCAGTCATGTAGTACTCATCATATAGCTTTCCAACCATTCACTGAGCCACCAATCCCACTCCTAGGGATACTTAACGAATATATAAGTCCAAAAGCATATGCTTACACAACTGAAACCACTGAGCCCAAGCTGCAGTCAAAACCCGGCCTCAAGTCCTCTAGACTAGCCCATCACCAAAACACAAAAAATATATCTCGTACCTCATCCATGGAATCACAAGCTGTCGATGCACATCTTATATCGAGTGCTCACATAACATACGAGTGAGTGGAAGGAATTCAAAGAGATACGCTTCAAGTTAAAGCAATGCCGCACGATAAGGAAAGAAAGATGGGATGTTTATCATTGATGCCCTGTAGCCTCTTGAAGATAGGTATGTACGTCATCATTCCGATCTGCAAGAATCTACTAGACAATTGCTCATGACTCATAGAACCTATGAACCTAGAGATCTGATACCAATTTGTCACGACCCAAAATCTTCCTAGTTATGATGTAACCTAACTCAACCCGCTAGGTAATCCAATTAGCATCCAACACAATCTAATAATAATGATAAGAGTCGTGAAGTGAAGTAACTAAATTTCATACAATTTCCCAAGGACTAGTAGAACAAGTCATGAGCCACTAAGACTTAGATTTACAAAGCTGGTATGAAATAAATACAACATCAATTTAAAATGTACATAATAGATTAAAAATCTAAAACTACCAAGGACAAGTGGTAGCTATATCCGGAAAAGCAAGTACATCTTCAATAACAACTCTTGTCATAGGCAACAACATTAACTCCAGGATCTGCACGCTAGGTACAAAAGTGAAGTATGAGTACAGCCGACCCCATATACTCAATAAGTAGCATAATTAACCTCAGCGAGGTAATAGAAGCAAGAATAGTTAATGATACTGGCCAAAAATCTTGTACAGTTCATAATCTCCAATAAGTGCAGAACAAAAATATGAACGAATCATGAAATTTCAAATACGATCACATTGGAGCACAAAATATCCTTAATGTACTCTGCTCAATCAAAAATCCAGCATATAGGGAAGATATTCAGATAATTCAGATAAACAACCAAGGAATATTACAAATAAAGAAGAAATGCAATAATCAAATATCAATCCATTATGGCGTGTAACCCGATCCAAATAGGAATCACATCACGGCTTTCAGGAACACATCAAAATCTCAGTAACCAAACAAAAACAATAACCAGCTCTCCCAGAGCTTGCATCAACTAGAAACCGTCGATTTCTCACAATCTGCGTGTACACCATCAAGAAGGCACATAAGAGGGTGATCCTAGGGGGATGAATCAATATCCACATGCATGCACGGTCAATTCAACATGCTATCAGCGCGATGTGGTCACATGCTCAATATTTTAATCTGCCCAGCATGATCATATGCCTAATATCATAATCCACCTAGCGTGGTCATAAGCTCAATATCATAATCCACCCGGCGTGGTCACATGCNCCGCACGATAAGGAAAGAAAGATGGGATGTTTATCATTGATGCCCTGTAGCCTCTTGAAGATAGGTATGTACGTCATCATTCCGATCTGCAAGAATCTACTAGACAATTGCTCATGACTCATAGAACCTATGAACCTAGAGATCTGATACCAATTTGTCACGACCCAAAATCTTCCTAGTTATGATGTAACCTAACTCAACCCGCTAGGTAATCCAATTAGCATCCAACACAATCTAATAATAATGATAAGAGTCGTGAAGTGAAGTAACTAAATTTCATACAATTTCCCAAGGACTAGTAGAACAAGTCATGAGCCACTAAGACTTAGATTTACAAAGCTGGTATGAAATAAATACAACATCAATTTAAAATGTACATAATAGATTAAAAATCTAAAACTACCAAGGACAAGTGGTAGCTATATCCGGAAAAGCAAGTACATCTTCAATAACAACTCTTGTCATAGGCAACAACATTAACTCCAGGATCTGCACGCTAGGTACAAAAGTGAAGTATGAGTACAGCCGACCCCATATACTCAATAAGTAGCATAATTAACCTCAGCGAGGTAATAGAAGCAAGAATAGTTAATGATACTGGCCAAAAATCTTGTACAGTTCATAATCTCCAATAAGTGCAGAACAAAAATATGAACGAATCATGAAATTTCAAATACGATCACATTGGAGCACAAAATATCCTTAATGTACTCTGCTCAATCAAAAATCCAGCATATAGGGAAGATATTCAGATAATTCAGATAAACAACCAAGGAATATTACAAATAAAGAAGAAATGCAATAATCAAATATCAATCCATTATGGCGTGTAACCCGATCCAAATAGGAATCACATCACGGCTTTCAGGAACACATCAAAATCTCAGTAACCAAACAAAAACAATAACCAGCTCTCCCAGAGCTTGCATCAACTAGAAACCGTCGATTTCTCACAATCTGCGTGTACACCATCAAGAAGGCACAT
>AWOL01S0120743.1:0-10144 GCA_000715115.1 Nicotiana otophora
CAACCTCTTGGTTGGAAGTGGAGGGTGCTTACCATCAGAGCAACCCACCTTGTCTAAAGAAGTCCGGCAGAAACTTGCCTTAAAACATTGCCATATTTTCTCTGTTGCATTAGAAATGATTCAAGATCTGAAGGTAAAGTGTGCCAAACAAATTATCTACTGAATTTGCTTCTCGTAGTTTGCGGCTAACTCGACCAGTTATTCATGAGTTATTTTCATTTCTTAATTCATTCTTTCGGTCGTTGAAGGGGAGTCTTGCAGCAACGGTAAAGTTATCTTCGTGTGACCTATAGTTCACGGGTTCAAGCCATTGAATTAGCCACTGATGTTTGCATCAGTATAGGCTACATTACACGAGGTGCGACCCTTCCGCGAACCCTACGTGAACGCATGATGCTGTGTGCATTGGGCTGCCCAATCATCTACTGCAGCCACTAAAGCTGATTGATCAATTACTCTTTGGTTTAAACAACAAAACTCTTGCCGAAACCAAATCTACAACGAAAAGCCACCATTTTTACTTCAGATTTAACTTAAGTACACTGACTATATTTTTTTTTTTTTACACTATTAGTATAATTTGCATGTTTTAGCAGGTTGATAACAACTTTCATTTACGATAGACACTTGTAGCTCTCTTTTAGGTGATCAAATAGTATAAAAGTTTTTTTTTTTGCTTTGGCAGTGCATAGAAGTTAGACTTTTCCCCTTTATACACTATATTTGGAACCAATTGTCCTTCACCCGCTTAGATGTCCCCATGCCAAGCATTTCATGTGATAATCATAAATTGCTGCATACAAATTATAAGCTTCTGATCTTAGATGATGGGAGCTTGTGGGGGCACCCTCACCTATAATTCTGTAACCACAAATCAATGTCATGTCATTGACTGTTGTACGGCCGTATTACCTACTTTCAATACTCTAAAGGCTCGGTTAATCCCGAAATTAAATTTGAGATGAGTTTATTCCACTGTTGGTTGAGATAAAATTATGGTATAACCAAAGGCGGATCCAGGATTTAAATCCTATGGGTTCAATTTTTTTATGATTTTTATGATTTTTAAATCCTATGGGTTCAATTTTAAGATTTTTAACATTGAACCCATTATATTTTTAAAGTTATGGGTTCATATCTACTATTTTGGCAATTTTAATGAATTTTTACATACAAATTTTTACTCCGCGTCGAAAGTTATGGGTTCAGTTGAACCCGTAGCTAGTACGCTACATCCGCCTCTGGGTATAACTAATTCCAAGATTAGTTATCCCGGGATTGTAGTATTTTTTTATTCCCATAGGAGGTTGGGATAACTAATCCAAGATAACTAATCATGGGATAACTAAGGGGTCGTTTGGTAGGGTGTATAAGAATAAGGTTGAATAAAGTGTATTAGTAATGTATGGATTAATAGTGAAAGTATTAGTTATGTAGAGATTATTTCTTATCTACCGTTTGGTGTGGTGTATTAAAATTTAAAATGCATTACATAATTTTTAAGAAAATTAGTTGTTTACAAAAATGCCCTCCAAATTCTGTAGATTTAAGGTACTTTAAGGACAATTTTGTCTTTAACCTTGTTAATGCATGCATTAATAGTCTTGTTATTGCTAATACCATGATTTGTTATGTATTAGTTATACATAGGATAATACCAAATATGTTGTATAACTAATACTTGCATTAGTAATACATAGGTTGAAAAGGTGTATCAAATAAGGTATTAGTAATACCAAAAGTTAATGCATGCATTGTTTTCTCTAATGCATTCTGCCAAACGAACCCTAATTCAAATAGCTCCGTCTGTTACTTATACAGGACAAGCAACTGAAAATCCAATTAGAAAATTATACTACTTCTAAAGGCCAAAGATTATGTGTTTAATTACTTTGTTATACATACTGATTATGGCAATTAAAGCATATTACTATCTTGGTTGTTGGATATTATTGGAAAAATGACACTGTATAGCCGTTGTAAAAATAATAGTCGAAAAAATATATAAATTTTATATATTTTTTGTATATATATACATTCTAGATGTTATACACAAAAATTATATAAATTTTATATATTTTTTCGATTATTAGATATAAATAGTTTCTGGCGCGGGCTAAAAGTAATAATACCTCGATGTTATTCCATAACACGGTGGGATTTACATTAGATATTTCAATAGAAGATGAAATATATTTGACAATTTTATCCTTATCATGTTGGACCCGATTCTACAAAACAAACTTTTGGGGAAGTGATAACGTGTATTGATTCCATACAAATAGACAATCTGATAAAGACATTGAGCTAATTCCTTCCTTTCAACAAAAGACTTTTATGTTTTTTAAAGTCATTCTACCACACCGCCCATTCCTTCATTCTTTCCAAGCGACTATTTGATTCTGTACAAAGCCACACATAAAGTATAAAAGAAAAAGATTTTATTTACAAGGTGTTGAACACTATTAATAATATAAGACCTTTTAAGATAAATTATGTAGGTCTGATCTAGAACGATTAATATTACACTATATTAGTATTTTTAGGCTATTTTAATTCAATAACCGGTATCAGCAAGACAAGTACCGAAATAACAGAGTGATAGGGTAGAGCCCTATCAAAAGAAGCCAATGGGTTTGGACTTTGGTGGCCATAAATAATTCTAAATTAGCCAATGAATGTGATCATATAAAATTTAATTTAAAAAAAATTATTGAGTATATGTGAATAAAGTCTTGTATAAAAAATTTTAAAAACAAAAAATTCTACTTATAATATGTTGAATATTCAAGTGAGGACTTTTTAAAAAAATTGTGTCGGCTTAGCTCAAAACTGACGGTATCACCCCAAACAACGACAACGTACATGATGAAAAGATATTTATCGTGCGACAAAGACATGTTGACGTTGACCACTTTCTTGGAAAAGCAAAAGCAAAGGAAAAAGCATAGGATTCTTCTTGAAATTAATATTGGTTGCTTTTTGATGTACCACAATAAATTTATGAAACATACAACTACATAAGATTAGATTTCTTGGGCTACTCTAAAAATCCAAGCACTCTTGAGTGATTAGGATTAGCAGCCAAATTATCATAACAATGACAATGGCCTTCTTGATAATTACTATTGTCATTACTGCTTACTTTTCTTCCTTAGTTTCAGCCTATGATCTTGACTCTCTCCAGGATCTCTGTGTTGCAGCTGAAGATTCCAACGCTTCTGGTAACTCATTCATCTATCTTTATTTTCTTTTCCATCCTCCCGATAATGGTTATATATACTGACAGTATAAAAAAATTTTATGCTAAAAATGTAGTTTCATACATGATGGTGGTTAGTCATCCTTTTAAATGTTATCAATTAATTAATATGTATTTACATTATTAGGCAGGGGAGAACCAGTATATAAGTTACGGATTCGGGCCAAGAAAATACAGAATCTATATATTTTAAATCTTGGCTACGTATCTGTTATCAAGGACATGATTGTATTAAATGTCAGAGGATAGAGCTTAGATTCCTTTAAATTGTTTGCTTAAAGGCTAAATCTATGTCTAACTTATGTTCCTAATATTGTTCTATTCATTTGAAGTGCAGTTTTAGTGAATGGAAAAGCTTGCAAAGACCCAAAGCTAGCCACTGCAAATGATTTCTTTGCTTCAGGTTTTAATGAAAGTGGACCGCCAATACCAAATTATCTTGGTTTTGCAGTGAATATTTTGAATGTAAATCGAATGCCAGGACTCAACTCTCTTGGTGTTTCAATTGTTCGTGCTGATCTTGAACCATTTGGATTAATCTCACCTCATATTCATCCTCGAGCAAGTGAGTTAATACTTGTATTAGAGGGTACTTTATATGTTGGATTTACTATTCCTGATCCAGGAAATCCTTTCAAATCAAGATTATTTGAGAAAATCTTGAATCCAGGAGATGTTTTTGTGATTCCACAAAGTCTTATTCATGTCCAATACAACTTGGGAACTACTAATACGACAGCATTAAGTTGTTTCAACAGCCAAAATCCTGGAGTTCATATGATTCCTTTTCAACTCTTTGGATCAAATCCACCAATTCTTGATGATGTTCTTGTCAAAGGTTTTCGATTGGATAAGAAAGTGGTTGAACATCTTCGAGCTCAGTTCTCGAGCAAATAGTGAACATGTTTGTGCTGTTACAACCTTAGAACCTTAAAGTCATCTTTCTTGTTCAAGTTGCTGAGAAACATTCTGGAAATGTAAGAAGACAAGTTCTGGTTAGCTGTGATTTTAATTTTCCTGTAATTCGGTAGTGTTATTGAAAATGAAACAAAACTTGTGATGTTCTTTTAAAAGTTCTGTTTTGTAATGCAATCTTGTCACATGAAAAAGGTAAATTTCACGAATTGTCGTATAATTAGGAATACTTTTTTTCACCAAAATCATATAACTATGTTTTCTCACACAAAAATCATAAAACTTTCATTAACTTACTGAAAAAATCATAGCGATAGTACTATATATATGTAATATATATAATAAATATTACAGGAAAATTGTGTTTTTCGTTTGTTATGATTTATGTGAGTTAGTGAGAAAATTTGTATGATTTTTGTGTGAGAAAATATGGTTATATGACTTTGGTGGAAAAAATCATAGTTATATGACAATTTGTGAAATTTACAAAAAAAAAAAATGGATTGAATGTGCAACCTAAAAAGGAATTAGGAGGTTAAAACCCAAAAACAAAAGGATTTTACCTTCCTATACATTATTTGAAATTTTATTACCCTCCATACTCAAATTTCAATTTAATTACTTACGCATATATAATTTATCAATTATATACATTTTAGGAATTAAATGAGTATCCATCTATATTATGAATTGAATAAGGAATCAATTATTTCTCATTCTCATTCTCTATCCCTCTCTCCGTCTCTCTCTACGTCTCTCTCTCCTGCGCTCTCTCTCCGTTTCTCTCGGTCTCTCCTTCTATGTTCTATCAAAATTAATTTCCTAAACTCGTTAGTCCCTTTTGAGTTCAAATCTCATTATCAATCTTAAAATTCTTGGCCAACATTTCATACAGACACATTACCAAATAAACTCTCAGCAAAAGCAATACCAAAATCCATGAAAAATAACATATGGCATGTAAATCGTGAACACAAACTCAAGGCATCAATTATTCATCTGATAGACTCATTTTCACTAGCCAAATTTAGCAAAGCATTCACCAAGCAATTAGACTAATTCCCAGGAACGTTAAACAAATTACACCACATAACTATTACATATTAAATCTAAAGTAAATAATAGAGAAAAGGTTAGAAACAAAACCTCAATTGCTAGTATCTAAAAAGTTCGAACTCAAATAAAATTATTTGAATTCGAATTTGGGTTTTCAAAAACTATTATTTGTATGGATTGAGTGTTGTTGCAAACAATTAGAAATATTGTTTGGAGTTTATATCTCAGTTTTGAGGGTATGTAGTGAAGATTAGACTTGATTTTGTCTGAATTTCAGATTGAAACAAGAAGAAGAAGAAGAAGAAGAAGAAGAAGAAGAAGAAGAAGAAGAAGAAGAAGACATGACATACAATATACTTACGAAATTATAGTAAAGTTGTATTATAATTGTATGTAAATTGTATTATGTTGTAGTTATATATATATTTTTTTTATTTGAATGTTGTATGAAAGTTGAAAAATAGTTGTATAATGCATTAATCGTTGTATAAAAATTATATTTAAGTTATCAATATTATCTTTTTACATAAAGTTGTTTGTATCAAAATTGTATTAGGAGAGTAAGTTTTGATTGGAATTTTAGAGAGGAAGACGCACACACCACATACAAAATATATACAAATCAGATACAAAATATATACAAAAGACATATTGTATAATATTTGTATGAAAATTGTATTTAATAACAACAACAACAACAACAACAACAACAACAACCCAGTAGAATCCCATTAATGGGGTCTGGGGAGAGTATTGTGTATGCAGACCTTACCCCTACCCCGAAGGAGTAGAAAGGCTGTTTCCGAAAGACCCTCGGCTCAAAAATATTCAGATGCAAAGCAATACCATGAAATTCAGAAGAAAGATGCAAAGCAAAGGGAGGGGGGAGATAAAGGGAAGGGAGACAATATTAGTACCGCCACAACAATCATAAGAAAAATAAGAGCACCGTGAAATCCAGAGGAAGGATGCAAAGCAAAGCGATAACTAGTAAATAGGACATACACTAAAAGCGAAATAGTAAGTCACAATATTGACACTAGCTATCTTAGACAAAACCCCTAAATGGATAGTCCCACAATAGTACGAAGTAAGGCACGACTCAACTACCTCCTAACCTACAACCCTAATACTCGACCTCCACATCTTCCTATCAAGTGTCATGTCCTCAGAAATCTGGAGCTTCGCCATATCCTGTCTGATCACCTCTCCCCAATACTTCTTAGGCCGCCCTCTACCTCTTCTCATGCCTTCCACCACTAGCTGCTCACACCTCCGTACCGGAGCATCTGGGCTTCTCCTCTGAACATGTCCGAACCATCTAAGCCTCGCTTCCCGCATCTTGTCATCAATGGGAGCCACATGCACCTTCTCCCGAATATCATCATTCCTAATCTTATCTATCCTAGTGTGCCCGCACATCCACCGCAACATCCTCATTTCTGCTACTTTCATCTTCTGGATATGTGAGTTCTTAACGGGCCAACACTCAACCCCATACATCATGGCCGGTCTAACTACCGCTTTATAAAACTTACCTTTGATTATCGGTGGCACTCTCTTGTCACACAAGACTCCAGATGCTAACCTCCACTTCATCCATCCTACCCCAATACGGTGTGTGACATCCTCGTCGATCTCCCCTCCCCCCTGGATAACCGAACCAAGGTACTTGAAGCTGCCTCTACTCGGGATGGCCTGCGAATCAAGCCTCACATCCTCGTCCACTTCCTCTGGCTCAGCGCTAAACTTACACTCCAGGTACTCCGTCTTCGTCCTGCTCAACTTGAAACCCTTAGACTCAAGTGCTTGTCTCCAAACCTCCAGCCTCTCGTTAACACCGACTCGTGACTCATCAATCAGAACTATGTCATCGGCGAATAGCATGCACCATGGCACATCCCCTTGAATATGGTTTGTTAACGCGTCCATCACCAGGGCGAATAAGAACGGACTGAGTGCCGAACCTTGGTGTAACCCCATTACAACCGGAAAATGCTCAGAGTCGCCTCCTACTGTCCTAACCCGTGTCTTAGCCCCATCATACATGTCCTTAATCGCCATAATGTAGGGAACCGACACACCTTTTGCCTCCAGGCATCTCCAGAGAATTTCTCTAGGAACCTTGTCGTACGCTTTCTCTAGGTCAATAAACACCATGTGCAGATCCTTCTTCCTCTCTCTGTATAGTTCCACCAACCTTCTAACAAGGTGTATAGCTTCTGTAGTCGAACGACCCGGCATGAACCCGAACTGGTTGTCGGATACAGACACCGTCATCCTCACCCTCGCTTCAACCACCCTCTCCCACACTTTCATGGTATGACTCAGTAATTTGATACCCCTATAATTGTTACAACTCTGGATATCACCTTTGTTCTTATACAATGGAACCACCGTGCTCCACCTCCACTCATCCGGCATCCTCTTCCCCTCAAAAATACTATTAAACAACCTAGTCAACCACTCCAAACCTGCTCGCCCCACACACTTCCAAAATTCCACCGGAATCTCGTCTGGACCGGTCGCTCTGCCCCTACTCATCTTACGCATAGCTTCCACGACCTCCTCAACCTCGATACGCCTGCAGTACCCAAAGTCACGGTGACTCTCGGAATGCTCCAATTCGCCTAGCACAATATCCCGATCCCCTTCTTCATTCAGAAGTTTATGAAAGTAAGTCTGCCATCTCCTCTTAATCTGGGCATCTTCCATCAATACTCTACCATCTTCGTCCTTGATACATCTCACTTGGTCCAAATCCCGAGCCTTCCTCTCCCTCAACTTGGCCAGTCGGAATAACTTCTTCTCCCCACCTTTTTCCCCCAATTCCTCGTACATACGACCATAACCCGCCGTCTTAGCCTCTGTGACCGCCAGCTTAACCTCCTTCCTAGCTGCCTTACACCTCTCTATGCACACTCGCCTCTCCTCTTCACTTATGCTCCCCACTAACTTCAGGTACTCCGCCTTCTTTGCTTCAACTTTACCTTGGAGCACTTCATTCCACCACCAGTCTCCTTTGTGCCCACCAGAGATGCCCGTCGAGACCCCTAACACCTCTCTCGCAGCCTCCCTAATACAGTCTGCTGTCGCTGACCACATAGTGCTCGCGTCGCCACTGCTCCTCCAAGCTCCCAGAGCCAACAACCGCCCCTCCAACGCTTGGGCTTTATCCTTAGTTAAGGCTCCCCACCTAATTCTCGGTCTTCCTCGAGTAGAATTTTTCCTCCTCTTCAACATAATACCAACGTCCATCACCAAGAGCCTATGCTGCGTCGCGAGTATCTCACCCGGAATCACCTTACAATCCTTGCACAATCCTCTGTCACACCTCATGAGGAGGAGATAGTCAATCTGGGTCTTCGCCACCGCATTTTGAAAAGTAACCAAATGTCCTTCCCTCTTCCGAAAGCTAGAGTTTGCAATCACCAACCCAAAAGCCTTAGCAAAGTCCAATACAACTTAAATACAATTGTATTTAAGTTGTATGATATTGCAGTTGTATAAAACATGGTAAAAATAATGTATGAAAATTGTAGATATATTATAAATTAGTTGTATAATATATACTTAGTTATATGAAATTTATTTTTACTATGTATAAATCAGATACAAAATATACAAAAGACATTGTATAAAATTTGTATAAAAATTGCAGTTAAGTTGTATGATATTGTAGTTGTATTTAACTAGATAGAAATAATATATGAAAGTTATAGATAAATTATAAATAGGTTGTATAATATATAATTAGTCGTATGAAATTTGTTATTACTATGTATGTATGTTGTAGATATTCAAATTTGCATTAAATTTGTACGAAATTTGTTTTTAATTTGTATGTTGATGTACCATATGTTGTTCTTAGAGATAGAGATTTTATGTATTTAGTTTGAATATAAATATGCAATGAAGTTTAGATTCAGTACAAGTTCTCTTTTAGATTGTGCTGATGAATAATTGTTGGTTCCTTAGGAAATATTATTGTTGTGATTTAGTAGTGTAAGTGTTCTGTAAAATGCCAAGCTTAAAGTAATCCAACATGTCACTCATACAACGCAAGTATCATTAACAAGAAGTCTTATAAACAGAACCATGAGTATTGGACTATCATTCATTTTAATTGGTTGCATATCTTGCTGTCGAGGTTTGGGATCCTCTTGTGGTTGCCGCTTCATCGACATTATCGAAGTTTATAAAAGGGAAAGAGAGCAACAATTCCGCGCTTATTGAAATTCCAAAAGATGAAGCTACGTGGCGGCGGCATATGTCATTTGTTCCAGCACCACCTGAAACAATTAAATTGCCAGTTTCATATTCTTCTGTACTAATCTGGTCATTACTCTTTTAGAGTTTTTCCGAACTGAAAATACTGTTTGACCAAAATGGTAATCTAGCTAAGGAGTTTCATTACGATTGATTAATGTTGAAAATAATATATTACAACGAAAAGAGAAAAAAAAGGATTGACGGGTAATTGTGACACTAAGGCACCGAAACAAAAGATGATAACCATGGAGTATTTGTATTGGAATTGGTAATGGTGGTTGAGGAGACAAAAAGACCAACATGCGTGAATATTATGGAGAGAAGAGGGAAGAGGAGAGAAAAAAGGAAAATTGTGTAACTAAATCCCTTTGATTGAAGATACTAATAATGGATTGACAGTCTTTTAAAGTGTAATGTATATAATTTGTAATTAATCCTTAATTAGGGCGGGTAATATATAAAATTAGAATAATTTTGATAAATAAGTTTCAAATATTTTATAGAAACAAAAAAAATCTCTTGGTGCAATTCGGCCAATACAAAAGCAACATAGTCCATGGGCTTCAAATTAGCACTTCTTTCGGGTCAAATCTGCCCATCTTCTTTAACTCATTCCTGTGTAAGGAAACATAAACCCAA
>AWOL01S0120764.1:3115-13879 GCA_000715115.1 Nicotiana otophora
TGATTCTACTTTCTGCCTTACATACCAGTACATTTTTATTCGTACTGATGTCCCGTTGCCTGGGGACACTGCATTTTTGTTTCGTGCGTGCAGGTCCAGGTAGGGACTCTGATCGACCCCTCCGCTAGGATTTCAGGGTTCAGCTGTGAGTTGGTAAGCTCCACCTTTTCCTGGAGCTTTCATAGGATGATTACTTTTGTTGTACAGTTTGAGTATAGTTGGGGCCTTATCCCGACAGTGCTTATGACACTCTTAGAGGCTATTGTGGACACAATATTCTGGGTTTCGTTTTTTGCTGCTTTCAGTCTCCAGCCCATAGGCTTGGCATGTATATATAGGTGTGTAGGCATGTATGTCTTCAGTCGCGGCCTCGTCGTCCAGCTAGTATTTTATTATTTTGGCTTGTCTACCTATGTTTATATGGCTTATTGTTATTCATGTCATAACCTTGCGGTCCAGGCATAGTATTTCAGATGTTGTGCTGCCTGATCTGTTGGGCCCCCAGTCTAGTTAGCTAGTATGTTTAGTGGCTAACTCGATCGAATACAGTATCGAGTGCCAGTCGTGCCTCCCCTATTTTGGGGCGTGACACTTTAACTAATGAAAATTAATAGTCAAATCTGCGTCTTAATATTTTAGAACATAATAAAAAACTAATTAAAATTTTATAGTAGGAAAATGAATGTATAAAGAGGAAAATAGAGATAGACTGAGGTCTGAGGATACTCATACTCTGAATTAATTAAAAATAACTTAATTAACTAACTAGATAATCTATATTCTATATCTATACTATATTAAAAGCAAGAAGGCCCTTAGCGAAATGTCGTTCGCCTTTTTTACCCTTTTAAAATAGAGTTCACACTAGACAAAATAGTCATTTAATTATTATCCTAATATTTAGGACTTTAAAAAAACTAAAATTTCGATTATTAGATTTTTCCTTATTGAATTAAGTAAGAAATCCTAATATTAAAGACTTTAATAGATATTATTTAAGAGATACTCACAGTAATTTCCATAGAAATATGTTCACATTGATTCCTCTTATTAGGGAACCTATAATTCTAACATGTTTCTATATACTGTTAGCATGAGGTTTTGTACCTAATTAAATATTTATTCTAATTATTAAATGTTGTTTTCAATATTACATAAATCGATAAAGAGAATAATATTATGCTCGAGTATCAGAAAAGTTCGAAAATAATTTGTATCTTCTATACTATCATAAAAGTATGAAACTGTCACGACCCAAAATCCCACCACAGGCATCGTGATGGCACCTAGTCTCTAAGACTAGATAAGCCGATTTCTATTACATTTTGAAGCCATTAGTTTTGAATTGAATAAGTAACCAAAACTAACAGCGTGATAAATGTGAATATACAACCTCCCAAGACTGGTAGTACTGAGACACGAACTCTAACTGAATACATAGAATGTTCACGAGGACCGAATATACAATACTGTTTGATTACAAGTTAACAGTACAATGAAATGAAAAGACTCTAAGGGACTACGACGATCAAGCAGATCTACCTTGAATCCTTACGATCCCGCTTGGCTCTGCACAAAAATATGCAGAAGTGTAGTATGAGTACACCACGGTCGGTACCCAATAAGTATCAAGACTAACCTCAATGGAGTAGAGACGAGGTATAGTCAAGACACTCACTAGTCTAATAACCTGTGCAATATAATATACAATATAATAGAAAACAAATAACAATAAGGGAAACATAAAACAACCAGTGATATGCACACCAGACAACAAAAATACCATTAATATCACTCAACAAATAATAAATACAATTACACCCAATTAAATCAAGTCCTTCGAATAAGAGTCTTTCTGTCATATAACTCTTCCAAATAACTCTCTTTCAAATATAATTTTCTCAAATAATTATTTTTTAAATATAATTCTTTTACTAAATCTTTTCAAATATAATTCTTTCATATAATACTTTCTAAGTAAAAATCCTTCCAAATAAATATTTTGAATATATAATCTTTTCAATTAAGAAGTCACTATGTGACACCTTAGGTCATAATCTTAAAAATACGGGTCACAGCCCATTTTCATATATTTTCATGGCACTTCGTGCCCTTAATTAAAGCATCATATTTCCCCAGTACCTCGTGCCCACTTTTCATATCACAGCTGCACGGACAGTTCATGTGCCAATATTATTATCATTAACCAAAGTACCTCGTGCCCATATTTCATATCACAACTGCATGGACAATTCACGTGTCAATATTCCCATTTTATATCACAATTCACGGCACCTCGTGCCCACATTTCATTTTATAAACCGCCTGGCAATAGCCACAAGCTCTCAATTTCAACATAAATTAGATTGTTATTAATTTACCATCAACAAGACAAATTACACAAGGTATAAAACTAAACACAAGAAAATTACAACATCACATAAAAATCACCAACACCACAACTCCACATAATCACATCTCGTCCCTGACAATAGCCACCCTTATCGCTCCTATTTCCGCCCTTATCGCTCCTATAGCTACCCTTATCGCTTCGCCCAGACAATATTCCACCAAACACAACTACAGTGAAATGCCACCCTTATACGCACATAATATCAACGGTGAAATTCTACCCTTATATCTTCAAAATAATAATTATCACAACACAACAATTTACACGGGAAATTATCACGGCAACATAAAAAAATCAATTCGTATCACAATTTGCCCAATGGCTACAACCAAAATTCCAAAGATACAACCAATTCAATTAATTTCACAAAACATAGCTGAAGGCTCCACACAATATGTACAACACCCAAAAATAATCAATAGAGATAGAAATTACTCAACATAAAGCAAAGTCTTCATTAAATCCAATTTTTCAATAATTATATAAGCATCTCTTCTTAAGCTCATTTAATTAATTATGGTTTCTAGTGAACAGTCCGAGATAATAGCAAATGAGGTGATCAAAATCCTATAGGCATGATTTCTAATGAATATGTGGAAATGAATTGAAAGAAAGTTCATTCACATTTGTTCCTATAGGCAGGTTTTCTAGTAACACGTAGCAGTAAGAATAATTGCAGCATTTGAATTCATGTTTGCCAACAGACAGTATGCGTTTGTGTGTTTATCCTAATGACACGGTTTCTACAGTGCTCATATAAATTGAACGGCACATATAGCAAGTGAATCAATGAGTCTTATAGGCATGTTGTCTACCCCTTTTAAACAAACATTAAGAATCTACCCCTTACCCATTTTTACTAACACCCCAATCATTTATACAAAAGTTATTACAGGCCCAATAATGAGTAAGATACAAAATGTTATACAAATAATGATAAATAGGCCCACAACAGACCCAAATAAAATACCCAGCACTGTCTGGACCTTCATCAGCATACCCAGACTTTCAACAAAGAGCCATGTTCATCAACACAATCCAGAATCCATAGAAGAGCTCGAAGCCAAATCACACAATCATATTGCCACGCATTGAATTACTTAAACCAATCAGCTTAGATATTCAGCAGATAATAGGAAGAAAGGGTTGAATGGGGTAGTTCAAGTTTTAGGGAGTGACTAAAGACCCAAATCCTAGTCTGTCAGAGTTCACAAGGGTCTCAAATGAATCCCGAGCAGTGCTCACACTAGGGAGGTCAGTAGTAAGAGCCTTGGCAGCCTTGGCTTTCAGCCGACAAAGAATGAGAGGTTCAAGATAGCATAGGTAATAAATGAGGGAGGGTGGACAGTGGTTGAGGGACAGGAATTGAGGGATACACTTATAAATTAGAATAGACATAGCAAAGTTGAGCATACAGAGCAACTAATCAAACGGGTCACAAGACTTAGAAGCAGGTTCAGTAGGGACTTAGAAGCAGGTTCAACACTTAACACATAGACTGTCACATATTGAAAGAGTTAAGGAAAGAACAAGTTTGCAGGATTGACAAAGATTATCATACACATATGCACAATACTAAACAAGTTAAAACATGAGAGGTTCAAATTATGCTGAGTATACATCCTAGTGTCATTATCAGGAAACAAGACAACATTTAGACATGATGGAGAATGCACATTGTGATGAGCCAAGTAATCACAGAAGGAACAGGGCATCAAGTGAATTAAAGACATACTGAGGGACATATTAGTAGAGAGGCAAGATCATAGTCAATAGAAAGGTCTCAACACAAATTAAACACATTACATATATGCAAGACTATCATTACAGAGATTCAGAACAGAGTGGAAAGTAAACTCATGACAAATAGCAAATGTAGGCATTCAGACATTGACACAGTAGACTAATTAACTAAAGAAGGTCCAAGTTATACCAAGGATTCATCCTAATATCATGAAACAACAATTCAAACATGGTAGGGAAAACTGGCTGAGATAATTGTTCTAAATTACAAGCAATCACTGAAGGGGTATGTGATCAAGTGAGCATGCTGAATGACACAATAGCAGAGAGACAAGATATAATTGACAACGAAATTCTTAACACACGTTATTACAAATGTGAGGCATTCGTTACAGAGATTCAAGGCCAAGCTGGTAAGCATATCCATGAACATCCAGGCGTCAATACACTAGCTAAATGAGCTTAGGAAGGTTCAGATTATCCAAGTTAGACATAGATAATCTCAGAACTAGCAGCATTAGGAGTAGTTAAATGCTAAAGAGACTTAAAACGTGTGTAACGTTAAAAGAGTGGTGCATAAAAGTAACCCAGAAACACATTAATCCATGGATTTCAGAAGTAAGAACACATGCCAATCAGAGACACATAGGGATGAAATTGCAAAATTCAAGTAACTTACTAGTTAAACGAACAACAATAAAGAGCAAAATTCCATAAGAACCCAGAATCTCAATGCGTCAAAGTTCCCAAGAGCTTCAAAAGAACTCTGGGCAATGATCTCACCAAGAGAAAGTTTGAATAACAGAATCTCAGTGGCCTTGGCTTTCAGCTGGCAAAAATGAAGTACAGAACAAGAGAATGAGGGAATCACAGAACAAAGCTCCAATTTTTAGTGAAAGTATATCGATTCATGTCTGTCCTAAAAGGGGAATGGGGAGGGGTTTATATAGCAGTAAAAATTGAACGAACAAACAAGGAAACAAAAGCAGAGAGACAAGATATAATTGACAACGAAATTCTTAACACACGTTATTACAAATGTGAGGCATTCGTTACAGAGATTCAAGGCCAAGCTGGTAAGCATATCCATGAACATCCAGGCGTCAATACACTAGCTAAATGAGCTTAGGAAGGTTCAGATTATCCAAGTTAGACATAGATAATCTCAGAACTAGCAGCATTAGGAGTAGTTAAATGCTAAAGAGACTTAAAACGTGTGTAACGTTAAAAGAGTGGTGCATAAAAGTAACCCAGAAACACATTAATCCATGGATTTCAGAAGTAAGAACACATGCCAATCAGAGACACATAGGGATGAAATTGCAAAATTCAAGTAACTTACCAGTTAAACGAACAACAATAAAGAGCAAAATTCCACAAGAACCCAGAATCTCAATGCGTCAAAGTTCCCAAGAGCTTCAAAAGAACTCTGGGCAATGCTCTCACCAAGAGAAAGTTTGAATAACAGAATCTCAGTGGCTTTGGCTTTCAGCTAGCAAAAATGAAGTACAGAACAAGAGAATGAGGGAATCACAGAACAAAGCTCCAATTTTTAGTGAAAGTATATCGATTCATGTCTGTCGTAAAAGGGGAATGGGGAGGGGTTTATATAGCAGTAAACATTGAACGAACAAACAAGGAAACAAAAAAAACAAACATAGAATAAGGAAAAAAGTCATGCAAAATCAGTTCAAAATCAATTTAGGAGAGAAATCGGGTAAACCCTAGTTCAAGAGGGAGAACACAAATCGACAGAGATCTCACTGAATAGGACTCACATAGCATGGTACTGAATGTGTATAGACGAAATAATGATAAGAATCAAAGGTTCAAACCACTTTAATTCGATCTCAGGAGATCTTGCTTGCCAAACGTAGGCAAGCACCTAAGTAACACCACAAACGGATGACCAGTGGTGAGAGGAGACCAATAAGGCAAGTGAATTAGTGATTGATTCCATTTTAGAGCCGGATTTGGAGAAGTTGAGTGACACAATGGCTAGAGTTTCTCAGAGAAGAAGAGAGAGTAGAGAGGATTTAGGGGCAGCGGGTTAAGAGAAAAATGATAGGGTTTGGGCGGGTTTGGTTAATTAAAGAAGGAGAGTGAACGAGGGCCGTTGATCTCTCAAGATCAACGGCTGGGATTCAAAAACGAACGGGGCGGGTCATAAAAACGGGTACCGACCGGGTATTATACAACGGTCACCTGGTTTGGGCTTGGGGTCTATTGGACTAAGGATATTGGGCCACTTTGGTTCAAAATATTAGTTTAAAGCTACGCTATTATTTAAATACACAAAAATAATTTATAAAAATGCTTGACAAATAAGTAAAAATATTATTTATACACTAAAATGCTGAAACATAATAACTTTGTATTATAAAAATATAAAATGTTGTTTTGAAACAAATAATATAAATAAAGAGCATTTCTGTACAGATATAGGCTATTACTGCAAAATTATGCAAATAGCTTAAAAATATTAATGTAATTACATAAAATGAAGTACTTGAAACATGTATTATAGGTAAATTACTAATAACTTTAAGTAGTTAAGTCATCATAAAATAATTTGAAGGAGTAATTAATAAATATTCAAGCAATTTAAATACAAAAAAAATCAATTTTAAAGCTCTAAAAATTATAGGAAATTATAGAAAATAATTGTATAGATTTGTAAACTAAATAATGATGTAAAAATGATGTTTTGAAAGTATATATATTTTGAGAAAATATGAGGGCATAATTGGCTATCAACAACCAGCCGTCTCATAGGCTGGGGGAGGGGCACAAACTCCCACTACTCCCGCTCCGGAGCAGATGGCTCCCCAGTATCAGACTCCAGCAGCCCCGCCAGTTGGGGTAGTTCAGTCAATTATTGCGGCACAGGCCAATGATAGGCCCGCCATGTCTTTTGAGGCCTTATTAGGACTGGATAAGTTTATTAAGCTCTTTTCAGTTCACTTTAGTGGTACACCTTCTGAGGACCCACGAGATTATTTTGACCACTGCCATGAGGTATTGCGGAACATGGGTATAGTTGAGACCAATGGGGTCGATTTTGCTGTATTTCAGATGACGGGTTACGCCAAGAGGTGGTGGAGAGATTATACATTAACCAAACCAGTTAGATCACCTGCATTGACTTGGGAGCAGTTCTCATGGCTATTTCTAGAGAAGTTCCTCCCTATCACATTGAGAGAGGATTATCGCAGGCAATTTGAGCGTCTACAGTAGGGCAATATGACTGTTACTCAGTACGAGACTCGTTTTGTGGATTTAGCCCATCATGCTCTCCTTTTACTACCTACAAAGGGAGAGAGAGTGAGGAGGTTTATTGAAGGACTCACTTACCCTATCGGGATTCAGATGGCCAAGGAGACCGAAAGTGATATTTCCTTTCAGACGGCTGCTAATGTTGCGAGGAAGATCGAGATGGTTCTCGCACAGGAGAGAGGGTAGGGGTCTGATAAGTGGCCTCGTCAGTTCGGGGGGTTCAGTGGTGCCTCGTATGGAGGCAGGGGTAATTTTGGTAGGGGTCATCCTCCCAGGCCATTTAATTCAGCACTTCAGGCATCTCAAGGTGCTTCAGGGAGTCACGGTCCTATTATGCCTTACTCTGGGCAGCCAACATTTGGTGCACATTCAACTCCTATCAGTGCACCACCGATACAAAGTCACTATAACGGTTATCTGGTCAGTTCGGGTCAGCTTCAACTTCAGCAGCCACAGCAGCAGGATGGGTGTTATGAGTGTCGGAACATTGGTCACATCAAGAGGTATTGCCCTAGGTTGTCGAGTAATAGATCTCAGCAGGATTGTCATGCCATCATACTGGCACTGGTTGCTTCATCGCCTGCTTAGCCAGCTGGAGGTAGGGGTCAGGAAGCTAGAGGTGGAGGTCAGGTCATTAGAGGTGGAGGTCAGGCCGTTAGAGGTGGAGGCCGGCCAGTTAGAGGCCGTCTCAGAGACGTAATTCAGAGTGGTGGGGGCCCAACCTCGATTTTATGCTTTTCCAGTTAGGCCTGAGACCGAGTCATCCGATATCGTGATCACATGTATTTTTCCAGTTTGCTATCGAGATACTTCAGTTCTATTTGATCCAGGATCTACTTATTCCTATATATCCTCCTAATTTGCTTCATATTTGGTTGTGCCTCGTGATTCTCTGAGTGCTTCTGTGTGTATATCTACACCGGTGGGAGACTCTGTTGTAGTAGATCATGTTTATCATTCGTGTGTGGTTACTATTAGTAGTCTTGAGACTAGCGTGGATCTTCTACTTCTTAACATGGTAGATTTTGATGTTATCTTGGGTATGGATTGGTTGTCACCTTATCATGCTATATTGGATTGTCACGCCAAAATAGTGACCTTAGCCATGCCAGGGTTACCTCGACTAGAGTGGAAAGGTAATCTTGGCCATTATATCAGCAAGGTTATCTCTTATGTGAAATCTCGACGTATGGTCGAGAAGGGGTGTCTAGCTTATTTGGCTTATATTTGTGATCCCAGCGCGGAAGTTCCTTCTATGGATTCAGTTCCAGTTGTCCATGAATTTCTAGATGTATTCCCTGCAGATCTATCGGGGATACCACCCGAAAGAGATACTGACTTCTGTATTGATTTAGCTCCGGGCACTCAGTTCATTTCTATCCCACCATACCATATAGCCCCGCCGAAGTTGAAAGAATTGAAGGAGCAATTGAAAGAATTGCTGGATAAGGGCTTTATTAGACCTAGTGTCTCGCCCTGGGGTACGCCCGTGTTGTTCGTGAAGAAGAAAGATGGGTCGATGAGAATGTGTCTAGATTATCGGCAGTTAAACAAGGTCACTATCAAGAACAAATATTTGTTGCCAAGAATTGATGACTTATTCGATTAGCTTCAAGGTACCAAGGTGTTTTCAAAGATCGATGTGAGGTCTGATTACCACCAGTTGAAGATTAGGACATCTGATGTCCCTAAGACAACTTTTCGGACTCGATATGGGCATTACAAATTCCTAGTGATGTCATTTGGGCTGACAAATGCCCCAGCAGCATTTATGGGTTTGATGAATCGCGTGTTCAAGCCTTATCTGGATTCCTTTGTGGTTGTGTTCATTAATGATATCTTAATTTACTCCAGCAGTCGAGAGGAGCATGAGCAGCATCTTCGGATTGTGCTTCAGACTTTGACAAATAATCAATTATATGCTAAATTTTCGAAATATGAATTTTGGTTAGGCTTAGTTGCCTTTTTGGGGCATGTTGTATCGGTTGAAGGCATAAAAGTGGATCCTAAGAAGATTGAGGCCGTTCAGAATTGGCCTAGACCTACTTCATCTATAGAGATCCGGAGTTTCCTGGGTTTGGCAGGATTTTATCGCTGGTTTGTGGAGGGATTTTCGTCTATAGAATCTCCATTGACCAAATTGACCCAGAAGGGTGCCCCATTCAGATGGTCAGACGAGTGTGAGTTGAGCTTTCAGAAGCTCAAGACCACTTTGACTACATCTCCAGTGTTGGTATTACCCACAGGTTCAGGATCTTATATGCTGTATTATGATGCATCTCGCATTGGGATTGGTGCAGTATTGATGCAAGATTGCAAGGTGATTGCATATGTGTCACGACATTTGAAAGTTCACGAGAAGAATTATCCTTTTCATGACTTAGAGTTGGCATCCATTGTTCATGCGTTGAAGATTTGGAGGCATTACTTTTACGGTGTCTCGTATAAGGTATTTACTGATCATCGTAGCCTTCAGTATCTGTTCAAACAAAAATATCTCAATTTGAGGCAGAGAAGATGGTTGAAGTTGTTGAAAGATTATGATATCACCATTTTGTATCACCCCGAAAAGGCTAATGTGCTAGCCATGCTTTGAGTAGAAAGGCTGTGAGTATGGGTAGCCTTGCTTATATTTCGGTTGGTAAGAGACCGTTAGCTATAGATGTTCAGACTTTGGCTAATCCGTTCGTGAGGTTAGATGATTCAGAACCCAGTCGGGTTCTGGCTTGCACAGTCGCTCGGTCTTCTTTATATGAGTGTATCAGAGAGAGACAATATGATGATCCTCATTTGCTTGTCCTTAAGGACACAGTGCGGCACGGTGATGCCAAACATGTTATTGTGGGGGAAGATGGAGTTCTACGAATGCAGGGTCGTATTTGTGTGCCTAATGTGGATGGGCTTCGTGAATTAATTCTGGAAGAGGCCCACAGTTCCCGATATTCTATTCATCCAGGTTCCGTCAAAATGTATCAAGATTTGCGGCAACATTATTAGTGGAGGAGAATGAAGAAGGATATAGTTGCATATGTAGCTCGGTGTCTAAATTGTCAGCAAGTCAAGTACGAGCATCAGAGACCTGGTGGTTTGCTTCAGAAGTTAGAAATTCCTGAGTGGAAGTGGGAGCGTATCACTATGGATTTTGTTGTTGGGCTCCCACAGACTCAGAGAAAATTCGATGCAGTTCGGGTCATTGTGGACAGGTTGACCAAGTCAGCACATTTCATTCCAGTGGCAGTTACCTATTCTTCAGAGCGGTTAGCTGAAATTTATATTCGTGAGATTGTCCGCCTTCACGGTGTGCCCGTGTCTATTATTTCAGATCGAGGTAC
>AWOL01S0120764.1:15137-42456 GCA_000715115.1 Nicotiana otophora
CAGACAGACGGACAGTCAGAGCGCACTATTCAGATATTGGAAGATATGCTTCGCGCTAGTGTTATAGACTTTGGAGGTTCTTGGGATCAGTTCTTGCCACTTGCGGAGTTTGCCTATAATAATAGCTATCAGTCGAGTATTTAGATGGCTCTGAATGAAGCATTATACGAGAGACGGTGTCGTTCGCCAGTTGGCTAGTTTGAACCGGGAGAGGCTCAGTTGTTGGGTACCGATTTGGTGCAGGATGCCTTGGATAAGGTCAAAATTATTCAAGATCGACTTCACACANGCACAGCTCAGTCTAGGCAAAAGAGTTATGTCGATCGTAAAGTTCGTGATGTTGCATTCATGGCACGAGAAAGATTATTGCTCCGGGTTTCACCTATGAAAGGTGTAATGAGATTCGTAAAGAAGGACAAGTTGAGCCCTATGTATATTGGACCCTTTGAAATTCTTGAAAGGGTGGGTGAAGTAGCCTACATGATTGCACTACCACCTAGTTTATCAGCATTTCATCCGGAGTTCCATGTGTCCATGCTCCGAAATTATCATGGTGATCCGCCCCATGTGTTAGATTTCAGCTCAGTCCAATTGGATAGGGGTTTGACTTACCAAGAGAAGCCGGTAGCTATTCTAGCCCGACGGGTCCGACAGTTGAGGTCTAAGAGTTATCCTTCAGTTCGGGTGCAATTGAAGGGTCAGCCGGTAGAAGCAGCTACCTGGGAGTCCGAGTCGGACATGCAGAGTAAATATCCACACCTTTTGACCAGCTCGGGTACTTTTCTAATTCCGTTCGAGGACACACATTTGTTTTAGAGGGGGATAATGTGATGACCCAAAAGGTCATCTTTAAATTTAATAAATTTTTTCTGTGTTCCAAGACACCAAATAGCACTATTCATCATTCCTTGACTTACATGCGCAGTTCGTATAATTTTTTGGAAGGTTTTTACATGAAATATTGATTAAAATGTGAAATAGAGCTTTAAAACTCAATTAAGTTAACTTTGGTCAACATTTTGAGCACGGATCAGTGTTTTGACAATTCCGATAGCTTCGTATCGTGATTTGGGACTTGGGCGTATGTCACGACCCAAAATCCTAACTTGTCGTGATGGCGGCTATCTCGATACTAGGCAAGCAGACAACCTCAATAAACCACGATTTCTTTTAAGTTTGAAAATATAATATTTAACCACAATCCACAAGTCTCGCAAATACCGATACAAACACTCCCAAAACCTGGTGTCACTGAGTACATGAGCATCTATACATTACAAGACTGGAAAACGTGGTCTATAATAATATGATACCAAATACAATAAACAAAAGGATAGGGAAGGAGAGACAAGGTCTGCAAAACATGGTAGCTACCTCTGAATCTTCGAAAAATCGACTGTGTGAAAGAATCAACACCCACTGTATCCAGGATCACCTGGATCTGCACACGAAGTGCAGGGTGTAATATGAGTACAGCCAACTGAGTAAGTAACAATAATAAATAAAGAACTGAAAGTAGTGACGAGTTTCTCAGCTAAGTCCAAATTCAGTACTTTCCAATATAAAAGAGTAGGCATGCTCTCAAGTTCAGCATTTAATATTTCACTGAAATTTCATATCAAGTTTGACCGAAATAGAAAATAATATTTTTTCGAAATTTCCAAAAATAGTGATATATGACAGCTGAAATGCAGCAAATAATAAAGTCAATGCATCCTCTCAGAGTAACAGTCCCTCAGTCCTCTCATTCACTCTAACCTCACAATCACTCTTTCCTCACAATCATTCTTTCCTCACAGTCGCTCATTCCTTACAGTCGCTCATCACTCTACACTCGGCACTCGCACTCAGTAGGTACCTACGCTCACTGGGGAGTGTGTACAGACTCCGGAGGGGCTCCCTCAGCCCAAGCGATATATCAAGCCAATCATGGCATATCACAATGAAACATATTGCGGCGCACAGCTCGATCCCATAAATATCCTCACAATTAGGCCCTTGGCCTCACTCAGTCATCAACCTCTCCAGTCTCTCAGGCTCAAGATGTTATGAAAATCAGCCCAAAAATGATAATATGATGTATTAATAAATAGCAACAGAGACTGAGATATGATATGAATTGAATGAACATGACTGAGGGTGAAATTACAATTTGAACATATAATTCAACCACAGAAATGACCCCAGTGGTTACCAATAATAACAACATATGTCTAAGCATGATTTTTAATACGAGTCTCAGCTCAATTTTTCCTAACACGTAGAGAATGTAGGAATATCAACAGATAATTCAACTATACAGACCCACGGAATTTGGCCAAGTCACTATTCCTACGGTGCACGCCCACACGCCCGTCACCTAGCATGTGCGTCACCTCAAAACCAATCACATAACACATAATTCGGGGTTTCATACTCTTAGGACCAAATTTAAAACGGTTACTAACCTCAAACCGTGTAATTCTTTATTCTGCAATGTCTTTGCCTCACGAATTGGCCTCCAAATGCCTCAAATCTAGCCACAAATAATTCGATTCAGTCAATAAAATTTATTGGAATTAATTCTATAAGAAAATATTAATTTTCCATCAAAATTTGAAATTTAGCTAAAAAATCGCCCGTGTGGCCCACATCTTGGAACCCGACAAAAGTTACAAAAATTCGGAAGCCCATTCAACCACGAGTCTAACCATACCAATTCTACCACAATCCGACCTCAACTCGACCTCCAAATCTTCAAATTTTATTTTCAAATCCATAAGTTTAAATCCCCGATTTACACCTCAAAAACATGTAATATAGTCGGATTATTCGATTATAATTCAATATTATGGAGTAGAAATGATCACAAGTGACTTGCCTCAAGATTTCCCGTGAAAACCTCGCTCAAAATCGCCCAACCCGAGCTTGAAATGCCCAAAAATGCCAAAAGCTCGGAACCCCTCTGTTTTTGTATTGCCCAGGGGTTTCCGGTTCTGCGGGATTTTGTGCACATCTGCAGACACACTTCTACGAGGAGCTGTCTGCTTCTGCGAAGCTGCCTCACCAAGCATCCTTGCACTTCTGTGATCAAACGCCCGCAGGTGCGGGGCCAGTTCTGCGGCTACCTACCATTTCTGCGATCGAAGCCCCAGCCACTCCTGGACACATCTGCGATGGAAGGCTCGCACCTGCGATGGAAATTCCGCAGGTGCGATTACATCAGATGGCAGAAACTTTCAGATTTTCTTCTAAGTCCGAATTCGATCCGTTAACTATTCGAAACTTATCCGAGGCCCCCCCGAGCACTCAACTAAATATACCAATAAGTCATAAAACACCATACAAACTTAGGTGAACCCTCAAATTACCTCAAACAACGCTAAAACCACGAATCATACCCCAATTCAAGCCTAATGAACTTTGAAATTTCAAGTTTTCCACAAACGACGCCGGAACCTATTAAATCAAGTCCGATTGACCTAAAATTTTGCAAACAAGTCATAAATGACACAACAGACCTACTAAAATTTTCAGAATCGGATTTCGACCCCGATAGCAAAAAGTCAACCCCCCGATCAAACTTTCCCAAATAATTCGACTTTTGCCATTTCAAGCCTAATTCCACTACGGACCTCCAAATAATTTTTCGGACAAGCTCCTAAGTCCAAAATCACCATATGGAGCTATTGGAATCATCAGAATTCGAATCCGAGGTCGTTTACACATAAGTCAATATCTAGTCAACTTTTTCAACTTAAGTTTCCAATTATGAGACTAAGTGTTTCATTTCACTCTGAAGTCCTTTCGGACCCGAACCAACTAACACGGTAAGTTATAAAACAATTGTAAAGCATAACTTGAGCAATAAATGGGGAAACGGGGTTTATAATTCTCAAAACGACCGGCCGGGTCGTTACATTCTCCCCCTCTTAAACAAACGTTCGTCCTCGAACGGGTTTAGAATCATACCTGGAGTGTCAAATATGTGTGGATATTTGCTCCGCATCTCCTGCTCAATCTCCCAAGTAGCTTCTCTGACTGGCTGGCCTCTCCACTGTACCTTCACTGATGCTATGTTCTTTGACCTCACCTTTTGAACCTGCCAGTCTAAAATAGCCACCGGCTTCACATCATGAGTCAAATTACCGTCCAGCTGCACTGTACTGAAATCCAGAATATGAGATGGATCCCCGATATACTTTCGGAGCACAAACACATGGAACACTGGATGAACACCTGATAGACTCGATGGCAAAACAAGTTCATAAGCCACCCCTCCAATCTTCTTAAGTATTGCAAAAGGCCCAATATATCGAGGGCTCAACTTGCCCTTCTTCCCAAACCTCAACACACCCTTCATGGGTGAAATCTTGAGCAGAACCTTCTCCCCAACCATATAAGCAACATCACGGACCTTTCGGTCAGCATAACTCTTCTGTCTAGACTACGTCGTGTGAAGCCGCTCCTGAATCAATTTAACTTTCTCCAAAGCATCCTAAACCAAATCAGTACCCAATAGTCTAGTCTCACCCGGATCAAACCAACCCACCGGAGACCGACACTGTCTCCCATATAAAGCCTCATACGGAGCCATCTGAATGCTCGATTGGTAGCTGTTATTGTAAGCAAACTCTGTTAGTGGTAGAAATTGATCCCAAGAACCTCCAAAATTAATGATACAAGCACGTAGCATATCCTCCAATATTTGAATAGTGCGCTCGGATTATCCATCCATCTGAGAGTGAAATGTTGTACTCAACTGAACCTGTGTGCCCAATTCTCGTTGCACTGCTCTCCAAAACTATGATGTAAACTGTGTGCCTCGATCTGAAATGATGGACATTGGCACACCGTGTAGGCGAACAATCTTGCAGATATAAATTTCAGCCAACCATTCCGAAGAATAAGTAGTGACCACTGGAATAAAATGCGCGGACTTGGTCAACCGATCTACGATCACCCAAACAACATCAAACTTCCTCAAAGTCCGTGGGAGCCCAACTACGAAGTCCATGGTAATACGCTCCCACTTCCACTCCGGAATTTCAAGTCTCTAAAGTAATCCGCCCTGTCTCTGATGTTCGTACTTCACCTGTTGACAATTTAAACACCGAGCAACAAACCCAACTATATCTTTCTTCATTTTCCTCCACCACTAGTATTGTCTCAAGTCCTGATACATCTTTGCGGCACCTGGATGAATGGAGTACCGCGAACTGTGAGCTTCCTGGGGAATCAACTCATGCAAACCATCTACATTAGGCACACATAGCCTGCCCTGCATCTGTAATACACTGTCATTCCCAATAGTGACTTCCTTGGCATCACCGTGTTGAACCGTGTCCTTAAGGACAAGCAGATGAGGATCATCATACTGGCGCTCTCTGATACGATAATAAAGAGAAGACCAAGAAACCTCACAAGCCAAAACTCGACTCGGCTCAAAAATATCCAATCTAACAAACTGGTTGGCCAAGGCCTGAACATCCAAGGCTAAAGGCCTCTCTGCTACCGGTAAGTATGCTAAGCTGCCCAAACTCTCCGCCTTACGACTCAAGGCATCGGCCACCAGATTGGCCTTTCCGGGATGATAGAGAATTATGATATCATAATCCTTAAGCAACTCCAACCACCTTCGCTGCCGTAAATTAAGATCCTTCTGTTTAAACAAATGCTGTAGACTTCGATGATCAGGTGCATAAATGCTACTCGGGCATTGGTTAGCCCAAATGACATCACAAGAAATTCATAGTGACTATGACGAGTTCTAAATGCTGTTTTTAGAATATCCGAATCCAAAATTTTTAACTGGTGATACCCCGATCTCAAATCAATTTTGGAGCATACCCTCGCTCCCTGAAGTTGGTCAAATAAATCATCAATACGCGAAAAATGATACTTATTCTTGATTGTAACTTTGTTCCACTTCCTGTAATCGATACACATTCGCATAGTACCATCTTTCATTTTCACAAACAGAATCGGTGCACCCCAAGGCGACACACTAGGCCTAATGAACCTCTTATCAAGAAGCTCCTGAAGTTGCTCTTTCAATTCTTTTAACTCAGCTGGTGCCATATGGTACGGAGGAATAGAAATGGGCTGAGTGCCCTGCACCAAGTCAATATCAAAATCAATATCCCTGTCGGGCGACATACCCGACAGGTCTGCAGGAAATACATCCGGAAAGTCTTTCACTACCGGTATTGAATCAATAGTAGGAGTATTTTCTTCAACATCTCTCACAAAAGTCAAATATGAAAACACCTCTTCCCAACCATATGTTGGGCTTTCAAATAAGAAATTACCCTGCTGGGAACATGATCTAGAGAACCCCTCCATTCGACTTTCGGCAACCCCGGCATCACCAACGTCACGATTTTCGCATGACAGTCCAGAATGGCATGACATAGAGACAACCAATACATACCCAAGATTACATCAAAATCAACCATATTGAGCAATAAGAGATCAAATCTAGTCTCTAGTCCCCCAATGGTTACCACACAAGACCGATATACACAGTCATTAATAATAGTATCGCCCACCGACGTAGATACATGAACATTTGAAACTAAGGACTCACGGGGCATATCCAGATAATGAGGAAAGTACGATGATACATACGAATAAGTAGAACCAGGGTCAAATAATATAGAAGCTTCCTTGTGGCATACTGAGACAATACTTGTGATCACTACATCTGAGGCAACGACATCTGGCCCGGAAGGAAAAGCATAGAATCGGGCCTGACCGCCACCTGATCAGCCTCCCCCTCTTAGGAGACCCCTAGCTAACTGACCCCCACCCTGAGTTGGCTGGGCAGGTGGTGAAGTAACTGGTGCTAAAGTTGTAGTCTGACTCCTTTGCTGCACTGGACCTCCCGAGCGACGAGGACATTGCCTCCACATATGCCCAAATTCCCACACTCAAAGAAGCTCCCCAGTACTGGTGGTGGTGCTGAATGAATCGGGAACCGAGAACTAGAATAACTATTGGAAGCACTCGGTGCAAATGAACCCTGAACCGAAAGAACACGGGACGAACTCTGGGCTGGCAGGCACTAAGGGAAGACTGACCCTAATGAGAACTATATGAACCCTGGCTGGATGATGCACCACGATGAGCTGGACGACCCGTCTGAGCATGTCTGTAAGGAAGACCCCTACTGCGGTAAAACTTACCCCCGAAAGGAACACCGCTGAAATCACCCGGACCATGAGGCCTTTTAGCCTCCCTCTCTCCATGCTCTTAGCTACAGACCATCTCTATCTGCCGAGCAATGTCAACTACCTCAACAAAAGTAGCACCAGATACCCTCTTCTGAGTCATAAGTAAGACCATCAATGAACCTCCTAATCCTCTCCCTATAAGTGGGAACCAACTAAACAGCGTGACGATACAACTTAGAAAATCTCATCTCGTACTGCATCACAGACATACCATCCTGATGTAACTTCTCAAGCTGTCTGCGCAGCTCCTCTCTGCGAGACTACGGCACACACTTCTCCAAAAAGAGAACGGAGAATTCCTGCAATGTAGGTGGCGTTGTACCGACCAGCCTGCGCCTCTCGGAAGCCTCCCACCATCTGAAGGCAGCCCTAGAAAACTAAAAAGTAGTGAACGAGACCCCACTGGTCTCCAGAATACCCGATGTCCGAAGCATCCACTGGCACTTATCCAGAAAACCCTGAGCATCCCCTGACTCATCACCGCTAAATGATGGAGGTCGAAGCCTCCCAACTCTCTCAAGTCTCCTCTGCTCATCATTTGCCATAACGGGGACTACCGGTCCCTGAACAGCTACAGCCGGCTGGGCTGGTAGTGCCCCCGCTATCTAAAGTCCCTGTACCACCTGAACAGGAGTACCGAAAATAGGGGTATGAGTACCTTCCCCGGTATGAGAAGTGGCAGGGGCAGCCTGAGCCGAAACCACCTGAGCAAGGACAATGCAAACTGTCAATATCTGGGCCAAAGTCTCCTGAAGTCCTGGAATCTCAATGGGCACAGCTGGTGCCTGAGCTGGTCCTGTCGGCTTAGCTATATCTGGAATCTGCTCATGAGCTGGAGCAACTGGTGGTACTACAAGTGTTGCTCCAACTGCTGTACGAGCAACACCTCAACCTCTACCTCGGCCTCGGTCCCTGCCTCTACCATAGCTCTGGCCTCTCGCGGCCCTAGCTAGTGGCACTGGTGGCTGACCGTTTGATTCGATAGTATGTGTCCTCACCATTTTTGAGAGAATAGAATAACAAAAATTTAGTTTTCGGAATCAACAATTCGCATGACAGAATACAAGAAAGTGAAATTTTCATAAGGGTTAGGTAGCCTCTCGAAGGGAAGTACAGACGTCTCCATACCGATCCGCAAGACTCTACTAAACCTGCTCATGACTCGTGAGACCTATGTAACCTAGGTTCTGATACCAACTTGTCATGACCCAAAATCCTAACCTATCGTGATGGCGCCTATCTCGATACTAGGTAAGCCGACAACCTCAATAAACCACGATTTATTTTAAGTTTGAAAATATAATATTTAAATACAATCCACAAGTCTCGCAAATACCGATACAAATACTCCCAAAACTTAGTGTCACTGAGTACATGAGCATCTATACATTACAAGTCTAGAAAATATGGTCTATAATAATCTGAGACCAAATACAATAAATAAAAGGATAGGGAAGGAGAGACAAGGTCTGCGAAACATGGCAGCTACCTTTGAATCTCCGAAAAATCGGCTGTGTGAAAGAATCAACACCCACTGTATCCAGGATCACTTGGATCTGCACACGAAGTGCAGGGTGTAGTATGAGTACAACCAACTCAGTAAGTAACAATAATAAATAAAGAACTGAAAGTAGTGACGAGCTTCTCAGCTAAGTCCAAATACAGTACTTTCCAATATAAAAGAGTAGGCATGCTCTCAAGTTCAACATTTAAGATTTCACTGAAATTTCATATCATGTTTGACCGAAATAGAAAATAATGTTTTTCCGAAATTTCCAAAAATAGTGATATATGATATCTGAAATGCAGCAAAGAATGAAATCAATGCATCCTCTCAGAGTAACAGTCCCTCAGTCCTCACATTCACTCCAACCTTACAGTCACTCTTTCCTCACAGTCATGCTTTCCTCACAGTCGCTCATTCCTCACAGTCGCTCATTACTCGGCACTCGCACTCGCACTCAGTAGGTACCTTTTCTCACTAGGAGTGTGTATAGACTCCGGAGGGGCTCCTTCATCCCAAGCGCTATATCAAGCCAATCATGACATATCACAATGAAACATACTGCGGCACGTAGCTCAATCCCATAAATATCCTCACTATTAGGCCCTTTGCCTCACTTATTCATCAACCGCTCCAGTCTCTCGGGCTCAAGATGTTATGAAAATCAGCCCAAAAATGATAATATGATGTATTAATAAATAGCAACAGAGACTGAGATATGATATGAAATGAATGAACATGGCTGATTGTAAAATTACAATTTGAATATATAATTCAACCACAGAAATGACCCCAGTTGGTACCAATAATAACAACATATGTCTAAGCATGATTTTTAACACGAGTCACAGCTCAATTTTCCCTAACACGTAGAGAATGTACGGATATCAACAGATAATTCAACTACACAGTCATATGAAATTTGACCAAGTCACAATTCCTACGGTGCACACCCACGCGCCCGTCACCTAGCATGTGCACCACCTCAAAACCAATCACATAACACATAATCCGGTGCTTTATACCCTCAGGACCAAATTTAAAACCATTACTTATCTCAAATCGTGTAATTCTTTATTCTACAATGTCTTTGCCTCACGAATTGGCCTCCAAACTCCTCGAATCTAGCCATAAATAATTCGATTCACCCAATAAAATTTATTGGAATTAATTCCATAAGAGAATATTAATTTTCCATCAAAATCCATAATTTAGCTCAAAAATTGCCTGTGGGGCCCACGTCTCGGAACCCGACAAAAGTTACAAAAATCTGGAAGCCCATTCAACCACGATTCTAACCATACCAATTTTACCAAAATACGACAACTCGACCTCTAAATCTTCAAATCTTATTTTCAAATCCACGATTTACACCTCAAAAATACGTAATCTAGTCGAATTATTCGATGATAATTCAATATTATGGAGTAGAAATGATCACAAGTGACTTACCTCAAGATTTCCCGTTAAAACCTCACTCAAAATCGCCCAGCCCGAGCTTGAAATGCCTAAAAATGGCAAAAGCTCGGAACCCCTCTGTTATTGTACTGCCAAGGGGTTTCCGCTTCTGCGGGATTTTGTGCGCATCTACGGACACGCTTCTGCGAAGCTGCCTTACCAAGCGCCCTTGCGCTTCTGCGATCAAACACCCACAGGTGTGGGGCCACTTCTGTGGCTAGCTGCCGCTTCTGCGATCGAAGCCCTAGCCACACCTGGACTTGTGTGCAAAATTTGAGGTTAATCGGACTTGATTTGATAGGTTTCGGCACCGAATGTAGAAGTTGAAATTTTTTAAGTTCCTTAAGCTTGAATTGGGGTAGGATTCACGATTTTTAAGTTGTTTGATGTGATTTGAGGTCTCGACTATGTTCGTATGATATTTTAGGACTTGTTGGTGTATTTGGTTGAGGTCCCGAGGGCCTCGGGTGGATTCCGGATGGTTAACGGATCAAAATTTGGACTTAAAGAAAATTTGAAATTTTGTCCTTCTAGTGTAATCGCACCTGCAGATTTTAGACCGCAGATGCGAGCTCGCAGAAGCAAACCATGCCTCGCAGAATCGGACAGGCTGTCGCAGAAGCGCAACCACAGAAGTAGTCCACGCGCCGCAGAAGCGGGACCACATATACGGTCAAGTGTCCGCAGATGTGAAAATGCTAGACAAAACCCATAAAATCGGAAGTTAGCCATTTTTACTCATTTGTTTTGAGTTTTGGGTCTCGGATTTGGGCGATTTCAAAGGGACTTTTCTCGACTTTGAATTGGGTATGTGTTTTATAACCAACAGTAATTATATTTCATAAATCCATGTCTATATTCATCATTTATTTCGGATTTAGATGGAAGAAATTGGAATTTTTGTAAAACTTTCCAAAAACGAAAATTTAAGATTTGAAGGTCCATTTGACATCAGAATTTGGTAATTTTGTATGGTTGGAATCGTCTCAGAACGGGTGTTCGAATTTCGTAAGTGTTTTCGAGACGTGGGCCTCACTGTTTATTTTTAGATGAATTTCGGATTTTAATCCGGAAAATTAGAAAATTCATATGGAACTAATTCCTACAATTTGTATTGAGTATATTGAATTTTTATGACTAGAAAATTCATATGGAATTAATTCATATGGAATTAAGTATCGTGGTTAACTTTGACTTGAGGGAATAGAACCCTTGAATTATTTGTTACGTGAATGTTATGTGTAACGATGTATAGGCAAGGTGACGAGTGCCTATACTTTGTCAAATTAATTGCTTGCATAATTATTTTTAAAAAGTCATAAATTATTTTAAGACACGAATTAATTGTTATAATAATTGTTTCTCTTATATTTCTTGTCAAATATTAATTCTTGAATTAATGCAATAATTGTTACATGCTTATTTGATTTATATGTCTTAATTGCTACTTGACATTTAGCATATTAAATATGAAATTGCCTATTTTCTCCCTGATTTTCCATAATTAATTGCTACTTGTCATTACTTGTTTCCTGAATAAAATAAAATCATTGTATGCTTTGTTGCCTAATAATTTCTTATTGAATGTGGTATTTATTGGAGTATTTTTATTACAATCAAGAGTTATTAATTTTATATTGTTGGAGCGGGTTGCACGCCGCAATGGAAATAAAAATGAATATATTGGGGATCGGGTTGCATGCCGCAACGGATTATATTTTAAGTTTATATTGTTGGAAAGGGTTGCACGCCGCAACAGAAATTTATTGAAGAATTATATTGTTGGAGCGAGTTGCACGCCACAACGGAAATCGATTGAAATAATAATTGGTTATGACTGCGGAGTTGGTTTCAATTGATGAAATGAGTTACATGTTTTATTGTTATTACTGTTGTTATTACTGTTATTGCGTACATGTTAATGTAAGTGACCTGCCTTAGCCTCGTCACTACTTCCTCGAGGTTAGGCTCGACACTTACAGAGTACATGGGGTCGGTTGTACTCATACTACACTCTGCACTTCTTGTGCATATTTCGGAGTTGGTCCTAGCGGCGTACTATAGATTTGCTCGGATTCAGCTACCAGTGGAGATTTGAGGTATAGCTGCACGACGTTCGCAGCTCTGAAGTCCCCTTCTACTTTACTTTAGCTGTGTACTTTCTTTCAGACAACTTTATTTTGTTCAGACCCTTGTTTGTATTGATCTAGAAGCTCGTGCACTTGTGACACTGGTTCTGGGATGTATTGTGATGATTCAGTATTTATGGTCTTCCGCACTTTATTTTAGTAATTGACTTCTGTTTAATTTCATTTGCTTAAAAATGACTAATTTTATTCTAACATTGACTTACCTAGCAAGTGAAATATTAGGCGCCATCACGGTCCCAAAGATGGGAATTTTGTGTCGTGGCAGTTTGATTTTGGTTTTGGGTGAGTTTTAGAGTGAAATGGGACACATAGTCCTTAAGTTGGAGGTTTAAGTTGTAAAAGTTAATCGTAGTTTGATGTGTGTGAAGACGACTCCAGAATAGAGTTTTTATAGTTCCAATAGCTTCGTATGGTGATTTTGGTCTTAGGAGCCTGTCTGGATGTTGATTTGGAGGTTTGTAGGTCATTTCGGCAGCAATTGGCGGAAGTTGGAAAATGGAAGATTTTGGAAATTTGACCGGGAGTTGACTTTATTGATATCGGGATCGGATTCCAGTTCCGGAAGTTGGAATAGGTCCATAATATTATTTATGACTGGTGTGCAAAATTTGGAGTCAATCAGAGTTATTTTGGTATGAATCGGCATTGGTTTCGGAATTCAGAAGTTCATAATTGCATAGGCTTGAATTTGGGTTGTGATCCATAGAATCAATGTTGTTTGATGTGATTTTTGGCCTCGAGTAGGTCCGTTATGTGTTTTTAAACTTGTTGGTATATTTGGACGGAGTCCAAGGGGCCCGGGGTGTGGTTCAGATCGAATTCAGACCAATTTTGGACTTAGCTTCATTGCTGAAGTCCTATTCCTGCTGGTGTCATCGCACCTGCGGAGGGTTTGACCGCAAGTGCGGACACCTGGGCGCAGGTACGCCTCCACATTCGCGGTCATTTCCTCCGCAAAAGCCGAATTAGAGGAGGGGCTTTGGGCAATAGTGAAGGTGCGGTCTCCTTCTCTGCAGAAGCGGGCTCGCAGGTGCGAGCCATGGTCTGCAGAAGCAGAACTCCTGGACTTAAGTGGAATCCGCACCTGCAATGGTTTTTCCGCAGGTGCCGCATCGCAAAAGTGACACAAAGGCCCACAGAAGCGAGATCGCGGGGCAGAAAGGCCTTGTTCGAGGGTTAATCTTCATAACCCATTTTTGGACTTAGAGAGCTCGGTGGGAGGTGATGTTTTTGAGGGTTTTTCAGAGAGATGATTAGGGTAAGAAATCCCGATTTTGTTCAATTTACATGAATCTATTGTTAATTTCATCATTAAATTAGTGTTTTGGAGCTGGAAATTTGGGAAAAATGTGTGAAACTTCTTAGGCTAAAATTTGGGGAATTGAAGGCGATTTGAGGTCGGATTTGAATAATTATTGCATGGTTGGATTCGTTATCGAATAAGTGTTCGAATTTTGTAATTTTGGTCACGTTCTGAGGTGTAGGCTCGGGTTGACTTTTTTGGCTTGACTTTTTAATTCTTTGTAAAGATCGTAATTTTATTATTCAAATTAGTTTCCTATAGTTTATATTTATAGTAGGAAGTTGTTTTTGGCTAGATTCGAGCCGTTTAGAGTTTGATAATCGAGGAAAAAGCCTACTAGTGGATTGATTTAGCATGATTTGAGGTAAGTAACTTCCCTAACCTTGTGCGGGGGAAATTTCCCCTTAGGATTGGTGTTGTTTGTGATAATTGTGATGTGTGGAAGCCGTGTACGCAAGGTGACGAGTGTGTACACGGGCTAAATGTGAAGATTGCCGGTTTTAGCTATGTAGATTCCTTTCATGCCTTAATTAAGTTATCTTAACATGTCATATTCATCATTCTTAGTCTATTTTCACATGTCTACTTATCTCATCCTCTTACATGCTAATTGGCCTACATTTTTAGTTGAGGTTCTTGTTTCCGTTATTCCGTATTCATTACTTAATTGTTGAACTCTTTACTTGAAGTTGTTAAATCGTGGAATATCTTGTTGATGAAAATGGTATTGAGATATAAAGGCCATGATTTACATTGGTACAATGGCTCAGGCGGGGTTGATTCTGGTTGCCCCAGCTACTTCACAGACCGGGGGAGGAACCCAGACTCCCGTCTCCCACACCCCAGAGCAGCGAGTTCATGTTGGTCAGGTTCCAGGTGTCATGGTGACACAACCTGTGGTTCTAGTTCAGCTTGTGGTCAGGGAAGCAGCATCTTAGGAAGAGTAGCTTAGACTTGCAAGGTTCAAGAAATATGACCCTCCTACATTCAGTGGTTTGTCTTCGAGAGGCTACAGAACTATTAGGACAATCTCACTTCTTTCATTCCTATCGTGCGAGCTTATTGATCTCAGAGGTTGAACTTTTATCATTCCATTCTCTCACAGATGGTGAGGACACGAGCTACAATTATAGACGACGCTACTCCCAGAGCAAGTATCGCTAGAGGTAGAGGCAGAAGCCGATGAGGAGTAAGTGTCGCAGCCAGAGCACCTACCAAAGCAGCATTTGAGGAGCCGCCAGTAGTTCCAGTTAGGGAGCAGGTACCAGAGGCGCCTATTATTACCCCCGGGACTTCAGGAAATCTTAGCACAGTTCCTGATCATGTTTGGTACATTGACAATGGCGGGTTTGATTCCGGTTGCACCGGCTACTTCATAGACCGGGGGAGGAACCCAGACTCCCGCCGCCCACACCCCAGAGCAGTGAGTTCATGTTGGTCAGGTTCCAGGTGTCATGGCGACACAGCCTGTGGTTCTAGTTCATCTCGTGGTCAGGGCAGCAACATCTGAGAAAGAGCAGCTTAGACTTGCAAGGTTCAAGAAATATGACCCTCATACTTTCAGTGGTTTGGCTTTAGAGAGTGCATAGGGTTTTCTGGAAGAGTGTCACCGCATTCTCCGCACTATGGGTATTGTGGATACGAGCGGGGTTGCTTGTACTACCTTCCAGCTCAGTGGAGCGGCTTACCAGTGGTGGCGGGCATATGAGTTGGGTAGCGCAGTCGAGTTAGCTTCATTTACATGGGTTCAGTTTTCAGAGATATTCCTGAGAGAGTTTGTACCTCAGTCCCTTCGAGATGCATGGCGCGCGGAGTTTGAGCAGCTGCACCAGGGCACTATGTCAGTGTCAGAGTATGCTGCGAGATTCAGTGATTTGGCCAGGCATGCACCTGCTTTAGTCGCCACAATTAGAAAGCATGTCTGTAGATTCATTGAGGGACTTAGGCATGATATTCGGTTCAGTATGGCTCCGGAGTTAGAGTCAGATGTTTCATTTCAGTAGGTGGTAGGGATCGCTCGCCGAGTAGAGGGCATTTGGGACCAGGAGAGAAGCCAGGCGAGGCCATGAGAGAGAGTACAGGAGAGATCAGGAGAGAGAGGACAGGGAGGTGAGGAGACCTCGTAGACTAGAGAGATATACTGGTCCTTATTTTGGAGGCAAGGTACGACATGGTAGAGGTTTTGTGGGTCAGCCAGTTCAGTTTGCACTTCAGGCCTCGCACAGTGTTTCAGGTGCTCATGGGTCTCAGAATACCCGTACCACACAGTTCTCACAACCACGTCAGCAGAGAGATTGCTTCGAGTGTGGAGATACCAGCCGTAGGGTGAGAGATTGTCCTAGACTTCGGATAAGTATGTCACAACTGAGTATTCAGGCGAGTAGAGGGCGCCCAAAAGGGGAAGGCCCGACCGGCTGATGTGTTTCATATAGTAGGCTTGAGGCCACTATGGCATATAGTGTCATACAGCTATGCTTTTGATTTGTTACAGAGGGGCACCATTCATATTTTGATTCGGTCCTGCTGATCGGGGCAAGTTCCCCTATTGGTTGTCCCACATATGGGTGAGTTCATGACTTAGTATTATGTTTAGGTGTTTACCCCTGTTGGGAGACTCTATGAGTGGTAGCCTATGTCTATCGTTTGTTTCTATTCATTTTTAAAAGTTACGAGATTAGAAGTGAATTCATGTTGTCCATTATAGCAGGTTTGATGTGATTCCCGAGTAAATTGGTTACGATTTGTAATTTGATACTCTACCGGGGTGAGGGTTTAGTAAGTGTTGTGATTTTATTGGCATAATTGAATTAGTGGAAGATTTCCATTGGTATGATGTGTATTCGACTTGTGATTCAGAGTTGAGGGTGAGACCCTCGCGATTCCATGTGATTTTATATGTTTGAGCCGGGCTGCGTGCCGCGGTGGAAGTTATATCAGGATGCGATTCTTGTGAGTTTCACATACTTTGATTTTTCCTATTTAAATTGATTCGTAGTATGGTACTATTAGAGAGTTGTGCCTGTCGGGCTTGTTTGATATTTCTCTTATGTGTTTCTCTTTACATATCCAGTCATTCTCGTTATGTGCTTCTTGAGTTTTAGCTTGTGGGGTGTGTGCCCGGTGGTGTTAGTTGTGAATTTTTTATTCGGGTGTATAGTTAAGAGGTCTTCGTGCTTCTTGCATCGTTATCAGTGTTGTAGAGGTTTGAACAGGGTTCTAACGGATATGAGGCTAATTGCTGGTGATGGTTTTGATTACAGGCAGCTATTGTGATCAGAAATGTTATTATGGGCCTATATGTGGTGTGTCTTGTTGTGTGGTCGTACGTTGTGGGTATAGGCATGCATTGTTACAGCTAGTTGAGACTGATAGCGGTTATGGATTTAGAATCGGGTCTTTTGAAGATAAATGAAAGGTGAGAATGTTTTACTCTAAGGCTTATCGGTGTTGGCAGAAAGGATGCATTACAGTTGGGATGGTGTCGTCAGGCTTATGTGGATTGGGGTGACGTGGAGTCGCCCGCGGGTGTATGTTGGATATGTACTTTCAGTGATTTGAAGACTTTGAGGCGATTCTTAGCACGTTCGAGGACGAACGTTTGTTTAAGAGGGGAAGGATGTAATGACCCGGCCGGTCGTTTTGAGAATTTAAGTCACGTCCGACGGCATAAAGCCCTGAGTAGCTCCATATTATGTGTATTGACTTGCGTGCATGGTTGATTTCGGTTACCGAATGTTTTAGAGTGATTTAGGACACTTAGTCCCTAAACCGAAAGCTTAAGTCTTAGGATTTCGACCGTAGTCAAAACTATGTGAAGACGACTCCGAAATGGAGTTCCGTCGGTTCCATTAGCTCCGTTGGGTTATTTTGGACTTAGGAGTGTCTGGACTGTAAATCCGAGGTCTGTAGCTAATTTAGGCTTGAAATGGCGAAAGTCGAATTTTTGGAGATTTGGACGAGAAGTGAAATCTTTGATATCCGGGTCAAAATGCGATTCCGAGAGTTGGAACAGCTTTGTTATGTTATTTGGGACTTGCCTGAAAATTTGATGTCATTCCGAGTTGATTTGATAGGTTTCGGCACGGGTTTTAGAAGTTGAAAGATTTGAAAATTTATAAGTTGTATTCATGGTGCGATTCGTAGTTTCAACGTTGTTTGATGTGATTTGAGACCTCGAGCGAGTCCGTATTAGGGTATGGAACTTGTTGGTATGCTTGGACGAGGTCTCGGGGGCCTCACGTGTGTTTTGGACGAGTTTCAGATGTTTTTCATTTTTTTAAACAGGTCTGGTTCTGGTGTGTTCGCACCTGCGATGCTTGGAGCGCAGGTGCGGCTCCGCTTCTGCGTTCGCCTGGTCGCTTCTGTGATCCTTGAGGCATGGGAGCTTGCTCGCTTCTGCGGAAGTTTTCATGTAGGTGCGAAGGCCACTTCTGCGGTCCCTCGATCGCATCCACAAAGAAGATCGCTTTTGCGTTCCTCCCCCTCCCCCCCGCTTCTGCGGTGCCGCTGGTGCTGCTGTAAATCCGCAGATGCGATTCCAGGCCTGGCCAGCTGAGTTCGCAGATGCGGACTCTTTCTCGCAAATGTGAGTGCGCAGGTGCGTCTCCTAGTCCGCAGATGCAGAAGTCCTGGCAGAAACATTAAGTCTAGGGTTTGGCCATTTTCTTCATATTTTGCGTTTTAGACTTCGGTTTTGGGAGCTTCCTTATGGGGTTTTCAAGCAAATCGATTGGGTAAGTGTTCTTCAACTAGAATTTATTTATTTCCAGGATTCTATCTTTAGTTTTATCATTTAATTTGTGTTTTGAGTTGAGGAAAATGGTGGTTTTTGAAGACAAGTTTCAAAATGAAAAATCACGATTTGAGGGATGAAATGGTATCGGAATTTGATGATTTTTATATGGTTAGACTCGTGAGTAAATGAGTGTTCGTATTTTGTGCCTTTTACCCGATTCCAAAATGTGGGCCCGGGTTGACTTTTAGGGCGGATTTCGGAATTATTGTTAAAATATTAATTTCACTAATTAGATGAGTCTATTATGGTTTTATTGATGATATGCAATTTGCGTTTGGCTAGATTTGGGCCATTCAAACTCTGATAATCGAGGAAAGGGCATTCTTACGGACTGATTGAGCTTGGTTCGAGGTAAGTATCTTGGCTAACCTTGTGTGGGGGACTTTCCCTTAGGATTTGAGTCTTCTATGTTGATTGCAGTCCGTGTACATAAGGTGACGAGTGCGTGCACAGACTTATTTGTGGAAAGTTGGCCTTTTAGGGTTCTTAGGTCCTTGTATTCATTGAATATGCAGTTGTTATCATATCTTAATTACTAGATTCACATCTACTTGCTTATTAGAATCAATTGCTTCATGATCCACTATTATTGTTACTTGATTCATATATGCCTTAATTGAAGCTGTTATCTCTTTTGTAGCCATGTTATCTTTTCATAACTGCTTATATTATTTTATCCTATAATTATTCCGTCTTAATTGAGGTTATAATTATTTTTCCGCTACTTATCCTTAATTGAATTGTTGAATATCCTTCGTAATTTCCTTAACCTTAAAAGAAGTTTAGATATCTTATATCTTAGTCGACTTGTTTTATTTGGCATTATTTGATTCGTGTTAGCTTCCCTATTGTTGAAGTGTATATTGTGGGATCGTTGCTATACATTAGTTTTCCCTTTGTTGAGCTGTTCTCTTTACGCCTAGCATTCTTTACTGTGGTTATTCCTTGTGAATTGGTTCTACCGTTTCTTTGTGAATTAAAGTTCTTCAGTTGATTTACTTGTCATACTTTGTATTATTGTCATTGTTGCTGTTGTACTTGTTGTGGTGATGCACGGGGTTTCTGCCGTGCTATTGTTACCATTGATATTTCCACATGCGGCGTTTCATATGTATATATATATATATATATATATATATATATATCTGTATATATATATATATATATAAATGCCCGCCTTGTCTCACCACACGTGCATAATAATGTTCCCACCTTGTCTCGCCACATGAGCAACCCACATATATATATATATATGGGTTGCTCATGTGGCGAGACAAGGTGGAAACATTATTATGCACGTGTGGCAAGACAGGGCGGGCATTTATGTTACTATTGCACACGTGGCGAGATAAGGTGGGATGTGTTAGGGATTTATTTGTGATGATTTGTGGCCTGTGGGCATTCTTGTTTTTGATATTTGTGAAGTGGTATACATATCTGTGTGAGCTTTATTTTGTGAAAACTGTGAGAAAATATTCTACGTACTGTCTGTTCTTTTTCCTTATGCTTATTTGCTGATATGGACTATGGTAGGACACTTGCAGAAGCATACACGTAGTTAAGCACTCTTATCGGATAAGAGGTGTTCTTGATATTGTTGAGCATAGCTGCTCACCCTTGTTTACTTGCCTTCTATGTGAGAATGGCTCTATTGGCACGTGAGTCGTCAATGCGGTTATGAGGTGTTATGAGGGCACAGGATGCCAAGTGTTAGGGTTTAGGTATTGAGACCCGTGAGTTGTGAATTGTCCGTGGTTCGGTACCTTGTGGAGTTGTTGGCTAAAACCTGATGTAAAAACGGTTGTAGTTGTTGAGTTATTAATTGTCCTTGTTGTATTTGTGATTTCAGATTTAGGTTGTGTTCTATTCACCTTTCTGTGTCATTTTCATGATATTCCGCTGATACTTGTTGTTTCCTTCCTTATTGCCATCACTGTACTGTGTGCCATATTTCATAGTCTTTATGTGACATTTTACTTCTGTTGTTCATGTACTTATATCTGTTCAGTTTATTAGACTAGTGGGTGTCTTGACTGCTCCTCGTCACTACTCCACCGAGGTTAGTCTTGATACTTACTGGGCACCGTTGTGGTGTGCTCATGCTACTCTTCCGCACATTTTTGTGCAGATCCAGATACTTGTTCGCTAGCTAGCTGTGTGGACTGTTGCTGTGGGGATTCAAGGTAAACCTGTTGCGGCGTTCGCAGGCTTCGGAGTCACCTTTAACTTTTCATTTTGCACTGTTTATTCTTATTTCTGGACAGGTGTATTTAGAAGTTTTCTAGCAAACACTCTGTAAAGCTTATGACTTGTACTACCGGTTTTTGGGATTGTAAGAGATTCTATTTAAATAATGTTATTATTTTAATTATTGTGAGGTTTACCTAGTCCTTAAGACTAGGTGACATCACGATACCCAAACAGAGGGGGAAATTGGGTCGTGACAAGTTGGTATAAGAGCTCTAGGTTCATAGGTGCTACGAGTCATAAGCGAGATTTTGGAAATTTGACCGGGAGTTGACTTTATTGATATCGGGATAGGATTCCAGTTTCGGAAGTTGGAATAGGTCCATAATATTATTTATGACTGGTGTGCAAAATTTGGAGTCAATCGGAGTTATTTTGGTATGAATCAGCATTGGTTTCGGAATTCGGAAGTTCATAATTGCATAGGCTTGAATTTGGGTTGTGATCCATAGAATCGATGTTGTTTGATGTGATTTTTGGCCTCAGTAGGTCCGTTATGTGTTTTGAAACTTGTTGGTATATTTGGACGGAGTCCAAGGGGCCCCGGGCTGTGGTTCAGATCGAATTCAGACCAATTCTGGACTTACCTTCATTGCTGAAGTCCTATGCCTGCTGGTGTCATCGCACCTGTGGAGGGTTTGACCGTAGGTGCGGACACCTGGGCACAGGTACGCCTCCACAGTCGCGGCCATTTCCTCCGCAAAAGCGAAATTGGAGGAGGGGCTTTGGGCAAGAGTGAAGGTGCGGTCTCCTTCTCTGCAGAAGCGGGCTCGCAGGTGCGAGCCATGGTCTGCAGAAGCAGAACTCCTGGACTTAAGTGGAATCCGCACCTGCGATGGTTTTTTCGCAGGTGCCGCATCGCAAAAGTGATACAAAGGCCCACAGAATCGAGATCGCTGGGCAGAAAGGCCTTGTTCGAGGGTTAATCTTCATAATCCATTTTTGGACTTAGAGAGCTCGGTGGGAGGTGATTTTTATGAGGGTTTTTCAGAGAGATGATTAGGGTAAGTAATCCCGGTTTTGTTCAATTTACATGAATCTATTGTTAATTTCATCATTAAATTAGTGTTTTGGAGCTGGAAATTTGGGAAAAATGTGTGAAACTTCTTAGGCTAAAATTTGGGGAATTGAAGGCGATTTGAGGTTGGATTTGAATAATTATTGCATGGTTGGATTCATTATCGAATAAGTGTTTGAATTTTGTAATTTTGGTCACGTTCCGAGGTGCAGGCCCGGGTTAACTTTTTAATTCTTTGTAAAGATCATAATTTTATTATTCAAATTAGTTTAATAGTTTATAATTATAGTAGAAAGCTATTTTGGCTAGATTCGAGCTGTTTGGAGTTTGATAATCGAGGAAAAAGCCTACTAGTGGATTGATTTAGCGTGATTTGAGGTAAGTGACTTTCCTAACCTTGTGTGGGGAAATTTCCCCTTAGGATTGGTGTTATTTGTGATAATTGTGATGTGTAGAAGCCGTGTACGCAAGGTGACGAGTGTATACACGGGCTAAATGTGAAAATTGCCGGTTTTAGCTATGTAGATTCCTTTCATGCCTTAATTGAGTTATCTTAACATGTCATATTCATCATTATTAGTCTATTTTCACATGTCTACTTATCTCATCCTCTTACATGCTAATTGGCCTACATTTTTAGTTGAGGTTCTTGTTTCCGTTATTCCGTATTCATTACTTAATTGTTGAACTCTTTACTTGAAGTTGTTAAATTGTGGAATATCTTGTTGATGAAAATGGTATTGAGATATAAAGGCCATGATTTACATTGGTACAATGGCTCAGGCGGGGTTGATTCTGGTTGCCCCAGCTACTTCACAGACCGGGGGAGGAACCCAGACTCCCGTCGCCCACACCCCAGAGCAGCGAGTTCATGTTGGTCAGGTTCCAGGTGTCATAGTGACACAGCCTGTGGTTCTAGTTCAGCTCGTGGTCAGGGAAGCAGCATCTTAGGAAGAGTAGCTTAGACTTGCAAGGTTCAAGAAATATGACCCTCCTACATTCAGTGGTTTGGCTTCGAGAGGCTACAGAACTATTAGGACAATCTCACTTCTTTTATTCCTATCGTGCGAGCTTATTGATCTCAGAGGTTGAACATTTATCATTCCATTCTCTAACAGATGGTGAGTACACGAGCTACAGTTATAGACGACGCTACTCCCAGAGCAAGTATCGCTAGAGGTAGAGGCAGAGGCCGATGAGGAGTAAGTGTCACAGCCAGAGCACCTACCAGAGCAGCATTTGAGGAGCCGCCAGTAGTTCCAGTTAGGGAGCAGGTACCGGCGGCGCCTATTATTACCCCCCGGACTTCAGGAAACCTTAGCACAGTTCCTGATCATGTTTGGTACATTGACACAGGCGGGGTTGATTCCGGTTGCACCAGCTACTTCACAGACCGGGGGAGGAACCCAGACTCCCGCCGCCCATACCCCAGAGCAGTGAGTTCATGTTGGTCAGGTTCCAGGTGTCATGGCGACACAGCCTGTGGTTCTAGTTCATCTCGTGGTCAGGGGAGCAACATCTGAGGAAGAGCAGCTTAGACTTGCAAGGTTCAAGAAATATGACACTCCTGCATTCAGTGGTTTGGCTTTAGAGAGTGCACAGGGTTTTCTAGAAGAGTGTCACCGCATTCTCCGTACTATGGGTATTGTGGAGACGAGCAGGGTTGCTTTTACTACGTTCCATCTTAGGGGAGCGGCTTACCAGTGGTGGCGGGCATATGAGTTGGGTAGCCCAGTCGAGTTAGCTTCACTTACATGGGTTCAGTTTTCAAAGATATTCCTGAGAGAGTTTGTACCTCAGTCCCTTCGAGATGCATGGCGCGCGAAGTTTGAGCAGCTGCACCAGGGCACTATGTCAGTGTCAGAGTATGCCGTTAGATTCAGTGATTTGGCCAGGCATGCACCTGCTTTGGTCGCAATAGTTCGAGAGCGTGTCCGTAGATTCATTGAGGGACTCAGGCATGATATTCGGTTCAGCATGGCTCGAGAGTTAGAGTCAGATGTTTCGTTTCAGTAGGTGGTAGGGATCGCTCGTCGAGTAGAGGTCATGTAGGACCAGGAGAGAGAAGATAGGCGAGGCCATGAGAGAGAGTACATGCGAGATTAGGAGAGAGAGGACAGGGAAGTGAGGAGGCCTCGTAGACTGGAGAGATCTACTGGTCCTTATTTTGGAGGCAGGGTACGACATGGTAGAGATTTTCTGGGTCAGCCAGTTCAGTTTGCACTTCAGGCCTCGCACATTGTTTCAGGTGCTCATGGGTCTCAGAGTACCTGTACCGCACAGTTCCTACAACCACGTCACCAGAGAGGTTACTTCGAGTGTGGAGATACCAGCCATAGGGTGAGAGATTGTCCTAGACTTCGGATAGGTATGTCACAGCAGAGTATTCAGGCGAGTAGAGGGTGCCCAAGAGGGGAAGGCCCGACCCGTTGATGTGTTCCATATAGTAGGCTTGAGGCCACTGTGCCAAATGATGTCATATAGGTATGCTTTTGATTTGTTACAAAGGGACACCATTCGTATTTTGATTCGGTCCTACTTATCGGGGCGAGTTCCCCTATTTGTTGTCCCACCTATGTGTGAGTTCATGACTTAGTATTATGTTTAGGTGTTTACCCCTGTTGGGAGACTTTATGAGTGTTATCCCGTGTCTATCGTTTGTTTCTATTCATTTTTGAATGCTACGAGACTAGAAGTGAATTCATGTTGTCCATTATGGCAGGTTTGATGTGATTCCTAAGTAAATTGGTTACGATTTATAATTTGATACTCTACCGGGGTGAGGGTTTAGTAAGTGTTGTGATTTTATTGGCATAATTGAATTAGTGGAAGATTTCCATTGGTATGATGTGTATTCGACTTGTGATTCAGAGTTGAGGGTGAGACCCTCGCGATTCCATGTGATTTTATATGTTTGAGCCGGGCTGCGTGCCGCGGTGGAAGTTATATCAGGATGACATTCTTGTGATTTGTTCATATACTTTGATTTTTCCTATTTATATTGATTCGTAGTATGGTAATATTAGAGAGTTGTGCCTGTCGGGCTTGTTTGATATTTCTCTTATGTGTTTCTCTTTACATATTCAGTCATTCTCGTTATGTGCTTCTTGAGTTTTAGCTTGTGGGGTGTGTGCCCGGTGGTGTTAGTTGTGAATTTTTTATTCGGGTGTATAGTTAAGAGGTCTTCGTGCTTCTTGCATCGTTATCAGTGTTGTAGAGGTTTGAACAGGGTTCTAACGGATATGAGGCTAATTGCCGGTGATGGTTTTGATTACAGGCAGCTATTGTGATCAGAAATGTTATTATGGGCCTATATGTGGTGTGTCTTGTTGTGTGGTCGTACGTTGTGGGTATAGGCATGCATTGTTACAGCTAGTTGAGACTGATAGCGGTTATGGATTTAGAATCGGGTCTTTTGAAGATAAATGAAAGGTGAGAATGTTTTACTCTAAGGCTTATCGGTGTTGGCAGAAAGGATGAATTACAGTCGGGATGGTGTTGTCAGGCTTATGTGGATTGGGGTGACGTGGAGTCGCCCGCGGGTGTATGTTGGATATGTACTTTCAGTGATTTGAAGACTTTGAGGTGATTCTTAGCACGTTCGAGGACGAACGTTTGTTTAAGAGGGGAAGGATGTAAAGACCCGACCGGTCGTTTTGAGAATTTAAGTCCCGTCCGGCGGCATAAGGCTCTGAGCAGCATCATATTATGTGTATTGACTTGCGTGCATGGTTGATTTCGGTTACCGGATGTTTCAGAGTGATTTGGGACACTTAGTCCCTAAAACGTAAGCTTAAATCTTAGGATTTCGACCGTAGTTGGAACTATGTGAAGACGACTCCGGAATGGAGTTTCGTCGGTTCCATTAGCTCCGTTGGGTGATTTTGGACTTAGGGGCGTGTTCGGAATGTAAATCCGAGGTCTGTAGCTGATTTAGGCTTGAAATGGCGAAAGTCGAATTTTGGGAGATTTGGACCGGAAGTGGACTTTTTGATATCGGGGTCGGAATGCGATTCCGAGAGTTAGAAGAGCTCCGTTATGTTATTTGGGACTTGCCTGCAAATTTTGACATCATTCCGGGTTGATTTGATAGGTTTCGGCATGGGTTTTAGAAGTTGAAAGATTTGAAAATTTATAAGTTCAATTCATGGTGCGATTCGTAATTTCAACGTTGTTTGATGTGATTTGAGACTTCGAGCGAGTCCATATTAGTGTATGGAACTTGTTGGTATGCTTGGACGAGGTCCCGGGGGCCTCAGGTGTGATTTGGACGAGTTTCAGATGTTTTTCATTGTTTTGAGTAGGTCTGGTTCTGGTGTTTTCGCACCTGCGACGCTTGAAGCGCAGGTGCGGCTCCGCTTCTGCGTGCGCCTGGTCGCTTCTGCGATCCTTGAGGCCTGGGAGCTTGCTCGCTTCTGCGGAAGTTTGCATGTAGGTGCGAAGGCCGCTTCTGCGGTCCCTCGATCGCATCTACAAAGAAGTTCGCTTCTGCGGTGCCGCTGGTGCGGCTGTAAATTCGCAGATGCGGTTCCAGGCCTGGCCAGCTAAGTTCGCAGATGTAGACTCTTTCTCGCAAATGCGAGTGCGCAGATGCGTCTCCTAGTCCGCAGATGCGTCTCCTAGTCCGCAGATGCGGAAGTCCTGGCAAAAACATTAAGTCGAGGGTTTGGCCATTTTCTTTATATTTTGAGTTTTAGACTTCGGTTTTGGGAGCTTCCTTTTGGGTTTTTCAAGCAAATCGATTGGGTAAGTGTTCTTCAACTAGAATTTATTTATTTCCAGGATTCTATCTTTAGTTTTATCATTTAATTCGTGTTTTGAGTTGAGAAGAAGGGTGGTTTTTTAAGAAACTTTTCAAAATAAAAAATCACGATTTGAGGGACGAAATGGTATCGGAATTTGATGATTTTAGTATGGTTAGACTCGTGAGTGTATGAGTGTTCGTATTTTGTGACTTTTACTCAATTCCGAGATGTGGCCCCGAGTCGAATTTTAGGGCGGATTTCGGAATTTTTGTTAACATATTGATTTCACTAATTAGATGAGTCTATTATGGTTGTATTCATGATATGCAATTTGAGTTTGGCTAGATTTGGGCCATTCGGAGTCTGATAATCGAGGAAAGGGCATTCTTACAGACTGATTGATCTTGGTTCGAGGTAAGTATCTTACCTAACCTTGTGTGGGGGACTTCCCCTTAGGATTTGAGTCTTGTATGTTGATTGTAGTCCGTGTACACGAGATGACGAGTGCGTGCACAGACTTATTTGTTGAAAGTTGGCCTTTTAGGGTTCTTAGGTCCTTGTATTCATTGAATATGCAGTTGTTCTTGTCATGATTATATATCTTAATTACTAGATTAACATCTACCTGCTTAATTAGAATCAATTGCTTCATGATCCACTATTATTGTTACTTGATTCATATGTGCCTTAATTGAAATTGTTATCTCTTCTATAGCCATGCTATCTTTTCATAACTGCTTATATTATTTTATCCTATAATTGTTCGGTCTTAATTGAGGTTATGATTATTTTTCCGCTTCTTATCCTTAATTGAATTGTTGAATATACAACAACAACAACCCAGTAGAATCTCATTAATGGGGTCTGGGGAGGGTAGTATGTACG
>AWOL01S0120766.1:0-18531 GCA_000715115.1 Nicotiana otophora
ACATTACACAAATGGCACATACGACTCAATGCCTAAGGGGTAGTTCCCCCACTCAAGGTTAGGCAAGATACTTACCTCAAACCAAAAATCGACTCAAAGCTCAACCACGACTTTGCCTTTCGAATTTGTCTCCAAACCAATCAAACCCAGTTCAAATTTGTGAAAAATCCCTCTGAAAATCGCCCAAACTGAGCTCCCCAACTCTATTTTTTGTTAAAAATGACAAAACTCCCCATTTATAGGGGTTTATGTTTGTAGCGCCACAAGTTCCGCTGCCTGTGGTGCCGTTTCCAGAATCCCAAAAATTTTCAGCGCCAGGGCTAGCGCCCCACGCTACCCTAGACGCTGGCGGCGACGGAAAATCTTTTCCGACACGGAAATGGGCATAACTCTCTCAAACGATGTTCAAATTTGACGATTCTTTTTGCTATGGCTCCGAAATTTTAATACAGATCTAATGCTTTAATCAAAACTGAATTTGTAGCTCATTTACTTAATGTAATACCGCTTATTCTTGAAGAAACGACGTCAAAACATTCTAGAAATATCCAAATTAAATTCTGTTAACCATATGAAATCCACCTGAGGCCTTTGGGACCTCAACCAAGTATACCAACAAGTCCTAAAATATCATACGAACTTAGTCGATGCCTCAAATCACATCAAACAATACTAAAAATACGAATCACACCCCATTCAAACTTAAATGAAACTATCGAATTCCAATTTCTACATTCGATGACGAAACCTATCAAATCAAGTCCGATTGACTTCAAATTTTTCACACAAGTCATAAATGACATAACAGACCTATTCAAATTTTCATAATCAGATTCCAACTCCGATATCAATAAAGTCAACTCCCGTAAAAAACTTCCAAACCTTCCATTTTTCAAGCCAAAATCAACTACAGACTTTCAAATAAATATTCGGACACACTCCTAAGTCCAAAATCACCATACAGAGCTATTGGAACCATCAAAACTCTATTCCGGCATCGTTTGTACAAAAGTCAAACTTCGATCAACTCTTTTCACTTAAGGTTCAAAAAATGAGAATTGTTCTTTCAATTTAATCTTGTATCATACGAAAACCAAACTCGATCATACACACAAGTCATAATACACATGGCAAAGCTTTTCGGGACCTTAAGTTGCTGAAGGGGACGTCAATTCTCAAAAAGATTAGTCAGGTCGTTACGTTTTTTGAGTTAACTCTTTATTACGATAGCTTGAATGTTTAAATTCCTAAATACTTAGAAACATTACATGCATGAGACCCAATGGTCTTAATTAGAACGTGCCATGTCAAAAAAGATACTCCCTTGCATAAGGGGTTTCTTGCTTACTATTATCCGTTAAATCTTAGTTATGCTGGATAAAAATTAATTGGAAGAAAAGATGTTTTTCTTAAGTTTGCTCAAAGAAAAAAAAGGTACAATATTTAGTGTGCATATGAAACCTATTCATGCAGATAAAGAAGCATATACACGATTTGATACTTGCTCACTCTCCTTCATCCAAGGTTTATGTACTGGACATGATTCCAGATTTTGTATATAATGGAAAACTTATATCTTTGGCTTCTATTATCTCTTGATAATAGAAATTTGTTTCTGATTTTTATATATTAGGCAGTATGAGACAAAAGATAGTACATGTTTTCGAGAAGGCAGTAAGAATTCAATCCAGGATATATACCGTTCAAATTGCACTCATTCTCCATATTTTTTGTTTTTTCTTTATTTTTTCTTTTGAAAAAAATATACTCATAATGTTTTCTTTAACTATTTTTATAGTGTCTATTGTTTGCTTTCCTTTGGAATCATAATACATTGCTATACTTACATTTTAGGCATGTACGATGTACTTTATCTTCTTTATTTCTTGAATTATTTTCAACATTAATTTTAAATCATAACCAACAATTTAATAATTGCATATCCTTATTATNAGATACTCCCTTGCATAAGGGGTTTCTTGCTTACTATTATCCGTTAAATCTTAGTTATGCTGGATAAAAATTAATTGGAAGAAAAGATGTTTTTCTTAAGTTTGCTCAAAGAAAAAAAAGGTACAATATTTAGTGTGCATATGAAACCTATTCATGCAGATAAAGAAGCATATACACGATTTGATACTTGCTCACTCTCCTTCATCCAAGGTTTATGTACTGGACATGATTCCAGATTTTGTATATAATGGAAAACTTATATCTTTGGCTTCTATTATCTCTTGATAATAGAAATTTGTTTCTGATTTTTATATATTAGGCTTTGGTTTGGATTAAGGGCATTGATGAAGGCAGGTTATGGAGCAGTATGAGACAAAAGATAGTACATGTTTTCGAGAAGGCAGTAAGAATTCAATCCAGGATATATACCGTTCCAATTGCATTCATTCTCCATATTTTTTGTTTTTTCATTATTTTTTCTTTTGAAAAAAATATACTCATAATGTTTTCTTTAACTATTTTTATAGTGTCTATTGTTTGCTTTCCTTTGGAATCATAATACATTGCTATACTTACATTTTAGGCATGTACGATGTACTTTATCTTCTTTATTTCTTGAATTATTTTCAACATTAATTTTAAATCATAACCAACAATTTAATAATTGCATATCCTTATTATAAGAAAAAACCCCTAAACCTTACATTCAAATTCATTTATATGTTTTTGTTTATTTTTCTCCAACGACAAGTTTTATTTTCTTTGATCTTAGAAGAAATTACTTTAATTACATTACAAAAGTGGAAGCTACCTTTTGTCGTTATTGCCAAACATTGATCATTGAGATCGTACAAGCCTTGTTTGTTAACTTTTAATGTGATTAATTTTTCTTGCCAAGTTTGTTTTTGATTGAAATAAAAAAAGTTTCTTTTTCCTTGGTGAGTAAAAAGGAGTCATCCTCAAAAGAAGAATTCAGACATAATTAGTAAATAAAAAACTATGTTAAAAGTTTAACCTTATATATATATATATATATATTATAACGACCCGATAGGTCGTTTTAAGTATTACAACCCTATTTTCCTATTTACTGCTCAATTTATGCTTTACAGTTGTTTTATGACTTATCAGGTTAATTGGTTCGGGTCCGGTGAGGTATTGGAATGAATTGGAACACTTAGTTTCAAGGTTTAAAGCTTACGTTAAAATAGTGACTGGAAGTCGACTTATGTGTAAACGACCCCGGAATGGAGTTTTGATGATTCCAATAGCTCCGTATGGTGATTTTGGACTTTGGAGCGTGCCCGAAAAATTATTTGAAAGTTCGTAGTGGAATTTGGCTTGAAATGGCGAAAATCGAATTTCTAGAAAGTTTGACCGGGGTTGACTTTTGATATCGGGGTCGGAATCCGATTCTGAAAATTTGAATACCCCTGTTGTGTCATTTATGTCTTGTGTGCAAAATTTAAGGTCAATCGGACATGATTTGATAGGTTACGGCGTCGTTTGTAGAAATTGAAAGTTTCGAAGTTCATTAGGCTTGAATCTATGTGTGATTCGTATTTTTAGTGTTATTGGATGTGATTTAAAGACTCGACTAAGTTCGTATGATATTTTAGGACTTGTTGGTATAATTGGTTGAGGTCCCGAGGGTCTCGGGTAAGTTTCGGATGATTAACGGATCAAATTCGGACTTAAAACCACTGCTGGAATTTTTGCTTCTGGTATTTTCGCAGGTGTGAAGCCGCATGTGCGCACCAGCCATCGCACAAGCGAGCTTTCCGCATAAGCAGAGCGAGCCTCGCAAATGAGAGCCCGCAGAAGCGGCTCCTAGCTCGCAGAAGCGGCTCCAGTGGAGGCCTGGCGAAACCGCAGAAGCGGTTGAATTCTCGCACATGCGAGACCGCAGAAGCGGCTAAGTGAGTCGCAGGTGTGGAACCACTGGACAATATACATTTCGAAGAGGTTCCGAGTTTTACCTTTTTGGATCTTTAAGAACGGTTTTTGGGGCGATTTTCAGAGAGAATTCAAGGGAAACTTGAGGTAAGTCACTTGTGATCATTTCTACTCTATAATATTGAATTATCATCGAATAATCCGACTAGATTACATATTTTTGAGGTGTAAATCGGGATTTGAACTTGGGGATTTGGAAATAAGATTTGATGATTTGGAGGTCGAGTTGAGGTCAGATTTTGGTAAAATTAGTATGGTTAGACTCGTGGTTGAATGGGCTTTCGAATTTTGTAACTTTTGTCGGGTTCCGAGGCATAGGCCCCACGGGCGATTTTTGAGCTAAATTTCGGATTTTTTANGAATTATCATCGAATAATCCGACTAGATTACATATTTTTGAGGTGTAAATCGGGATTTGAACTTGGGGATTTGGAAATAAGATTTGATGATTTGGAGGTCGAGTTGAGGTCAGATTTTGGTAAAATTAGTATGGTTAGACTCGTGGTTGAATGGGCTTTCGAATTTTGTAACTTTTGTCGGGTTCCGAGGCGTAGGCCCCACGGGCGATTTTTGAGCTAAATTTTGGATTTTTTAAAAAATTAGTATTTTCTTATGGGATTAATTTCAATAAATTTTATTGACTGAATCGAATTAATTGTGGCTAGATTCGAGGCGTTTGGAGGCCAATTCAAGAGGCAAAGACATAACAGAGTGAAGAATTATACGGTTTGAGGTAAGTAACACTTCTAAACTTGGTTCTAAGGATATGAATCCCCGAAATTTGGTATGATATAAATTATTTGGAGGTGACACACACGATAGGTGACGAGCATGTAGACGTGCATCATATAAATTGTGTCTTGAATAAATCATGTGCAGTTGTAAAATTAATGAATCATGTTATTATCTGAACATGTTCCACGTGTTAGAGAAATTGAGCTGGGGCTCTTATTAAATATCATGTTTGGGCTACGTGCCAATATTTTGGGACCCATGGGGTCGTGTTGCTGTTAAATTAATTGTTTCAAAAATATACATTTCACACTCAGTCATCTTCGTCCATTGTGAGGATATTTATGGGATCGAACTGCGCGCCGCAGCAGGCCATATTGGCTTTATATATGNTGAGGTCCCGAGGGTCTCGGGTAAGTTTCGGATGATTAACGGATCAAATTCGGACTTAAAACCACTGCTGGAATTTTTGCTTCTGGTATTTTCGCAGGTGTGAAGCCGCATGTGCGCACCAGCCATCGCACAAGCGAGCTTTCCGCATAAGCAGAGCGAGCCTCGCAAATGAGAGCCCGCAGAAGCGGCTCCTAGCTCGCAGAAGCGGCTCCAGTGGAGGCCTGGCGAAACCGCAGAAGCGGTTGAATTCTCGCACATGCGAGACCGCAGAAGCGGCTAAGTGAGTCGCAGGTGTGGAACCACTGGACAATATACATTTCGAAGAGGTTCCGAGTTTTACCTTTTTGGATCTTTAAGAACGGTTTTTGGGGCGATTTTCAGAGAGAATTCAAGGGAAACTTGAGGTAAGTCACTTGTGATCATTTCTACTCTATAATATTGAATTATCATCGAATAATCCGACTAGATTACATATTTTTGAGGTGTAAATCGGGATTTGAACTTGGGGATTTGGAAATAAGATTTGATGATTTGGAGGTCGAGTTGAGGTCAGATTTTGGTAAAATTAGTATGGTTAGACTCGTGGTTGAATGGGCTTTCGAATTTTGTAACTTTTGTCGGGTTCCGAGGCGTAGGCCCCACGGGCGATTTTTGAGCTAAATTTTGGATTTTTTAAAAAATTAGTATTTTCTTATGGGATTAATTTCAATAAATTTTATTGACTGAATCGAATTAATTGTGGCTAGATTCGAGGCGTTTGGAGGCCAATTCAAGAGGCAAAGACATAACAGAGTGAAGAATTATACGGTTTGAGGTAAGTAACACTTCTAAACTTGGTTCTAAGGATATGAATCCCCGAAATTTGGTATGATATAAATTGTTTGGAGGTGACACACACGATAGGTGACGAGCATGTAGACGTGCATCATATAAATTGTGTCTTGAATAAATCATGTGCAGTTGTAAAATTAATGAATCATGTTATTATCTGAACATGTTCCACGTGTTAGAGAAATTGAGCTGGGGCTCTTATTAAATATCATGTTTGGGCTACGTGCCAATATTTTGGGACCCATGGGGTCGTGTTGCTGTTAAATTAATTGTTTCAAAAATATACATTTCACACTCAGTCATCTTCGTCCATTGTGAGGATATTTATGGGATCGAACTGCGCGCCGCAGCAGGCCATATTGGCTTTATATATGCTATCATTAAAGGGATTGGGGTTGCCTGCTTGCAGCAGGCCAGAATGGCTTTATACATTACTATTATATGGATCGGGGTTGCCCGCCTGTAGCAGGCCTTATAGGCTTTACTATTTTATGGATCGGGGCTGCCCGCCTACAGAAGTCCTTATAGGCTTTACTATTTTATGGATCGGGCCTGCCTGCCTGTAACATGCCTTATGGGCTTTACTATTTTATGGATCTGGGTTGCCCACCTGCAGCAGGCCTTATAGGCTTTATTATTATACGGATCGGGACTGCCCGCCTGCAGTAGGCCATATAGGCTTTATATCACGCTTGGGCTGAAGAAGCCCCTCCGGAGTCTGTACACACCCTTAGTGAGCGTAGATGATTATGTATATTCTAGATGGATTTCCCAGGGCATGGACTTGCCTTACTTATTTATATTGTAGTGAGTTTACCTAGACATGGATCTTGTTCGTATCATTTATATTTATGGATAAATTACCCTAGGGTTGGATTGGCCTTATACGGTAATGAATGACTGACTGTCAGTCGATGTGTATATATATACAGGTTGGAACACCCCTGGGCTGGATTGGCCATAAACAGTACCGAGTGATAACCAGTACCGAGTGACCGGATAATTTATGACCAGTATTTACATGAGGTCTTTCTACTGAGATGTCATATTCCTCATATCATGCAATATTGATCTATTTCACTTGTACTGAGTTTAACTGTTAAACTTGAAAGCATGCCTACATTTTTGTACCATTATTTATACTGGACTGTACTTGCGGAGCTCGTCATTACTTTCAGCCCAGAGGTTAGTCTTGTTACTTATTGAGTTAGTTGTACTCATACTACACTTTGCACCTCGTGTGCAGATCCAGGTTCTCCCGAATACGGCGGCTGCTAGATTTCAAAGTTAATTTTGTTAGGGACTATCAAGGTAGCTGCTTGACATCCGCAGACTTGATTCCTTTCCTGTTTAATTATTCTACTGTTCTATATTTTCAGACAATAATTTTTATCCGTCATACTTTATATTCATATTAGATGCTCATGTACTCAGTGACACTCTGTTTTGGAAATGTTATATTTGAAATTGTGAGTTTCTTCCGCTGAATTTAATTATTATGTTTTTAAATTTAAAAGATATGGCGGTTTATTGAGATTTTTGGCTTGCCTAGTATTGAGATAGGCGCCATCACGTCAAGTGAGATTTTGGGTCATGACAAGTTAGTATCTGACCTCTAGGTTACATAGGTCTCATGAGTCATGAGCAGGTTTAGTAGATTCTTGTGGATTGGCACAGAGACGTCTATACTTGTCTTCGAGAGGTTGCCGAACCCTTAGGAAAATTTCACTTTCTTGTATTCTATCGTGCTGACTTGATTCATCTTGAAGCATAACTCTTTGAATTCCTTCCACATTCGTGTACGCATGTGAGTGCTCAGTATCGATTGTGCATCACCGGCTTGCGATTCCATGAACGAGGTTCGAGATATGTATTATGTGTTTTGGTGAGGGACCAGTCTAGAGGACTTGAGTCCAGGTTTAGACCGCAGCTTAGACTCGGCAGTTTCGGTTGTGAGAATTTGTACATTTGGACTCATATGTCCGGTAATGTCCCTACGAGAAGAATTGGTGGCTCGATGAGCGGTTAAATGACTTTGTGATGGGTATTATGTAATTGCGGGATGTATTAAGACGATTTGAATGTGACAAAAAGTGTTTCTTTAAAATATAAAAGGGGCCATTGGATGCTTGATTTTCATTTTAATGTGACGTACAATCTCGAGTATGAATGTTTTGAAGGATCTTTCACGCTATTAAATTGTGGGACAGATTAAAGTCTCATGTCTTGTTAAAAAACTCAGAAAGATTAAGTGATTGCGTAGTAATTGTGGCTGCAAAAGGGTATAACAAGATACCAATTTGAGGCTAAGCAGGTGGGTTATTCCCTGCGGAGTAATATATGTAGGTGTATTCTTTATAATGTGAATAAAGAGAGTTTCTTTTCTGCCATCGGGGCATATGTGTTGAGACTTGAATTTGAATCTGGTTGAGAAAGTTGACTTGAGTGTTAAGAGAATGAATGTGAGCTTAGCGGATGATTGAGGTACTTTTATGGTTGGCGTGGTATGAGCTTGAGAAGAATTTTTGTTTGACTGGCCACGGTGTTATGGCAGTAATAGAGTATGGGTACTGCGAATTATCGAGTGTTTTAATTTATGGCTTTGAGCCAAGTGGGGGAGCCTGCTATTGACAATTCAATTTCATGGTTATATGTTAAATTTTAGTTTTGGGTCTGAGGCATACTTGTGGATAAGTTATGACTTGCAGAGGTTGATATCGAGGATGACTCGAGTACTGAAAATTCTAAAGACGAGTTACATTGCACTTTATAATAATATGAAAATTATGGAGTGATTAAGTTGTTGTTTTGAAGGAGTATGCACGAAGTATGAATTTGATTGGTCGTGTTACGACAGAGTTACTTCTTTGAGTGTTGATTTTGCTAAAGGAGCACATGTCTTTCGGCCTGTTTGGGGCGGAGCAAATTAGATTTGAGTAGAGTAGATGACTCTCGAGAGGGTTCTAATGGATTCAAAATGTATATGTGGCAATTGAATTTTTTTTTTCGAATTTGTATATCACTAGAATCAGCTACTTACATTGGATGGTATCGGGGCGTGCGGTAATTCTGTTTGACTATGGATTCTACATTTTAGTATAAGAAAGGAAAGAGGAGCAATTTTAAATTCACATAAGGTCCTTAAGAGTGGGTGTCTTGGTTGTAGTATTTATGTAAGTTCTTAAGAAGAATACAATGGCTTATGAGCCTTAGGGCTGTGTGATTTTATGTTAGGATGTGTTGTAGTGAGTTTTGGGTAAGGATAGTAGTGTTCTGACAAGGAGAAATGTCAACTTGAGGGTAATTCAGAAGAAATTTGGAGAAAATAGGACAAATGGGTAACAAGTTGGACCAGTATGGTAATGGCATGTTTGGCTCTTTTGGGGGTAATTATGATGTGGTGAGGCTCTACAGATGTTTTGGTGGCAATATTATTGGGCTTGGTCGAGTTAGAGGAATTCAGTTTTGATAGATCGGTTATGCGCAAACAGATTTCAAAGTGTTCTTGATAGTTTTTATCATGGTTTAATTCGGATATTTTCTACCGGTATGAGGAACATGTTGTGTATTGTGATTTCCTCCTGGAAGGGAGCAGAAGGGAGATTTCTAACTAATCGGATATGCATTCTACCAGTGACTTAGAGTTGATATGAAATTCTCGTACTTTTTGTATGGTGGTCTAATAGATGTGGTGTGTTATGCGGGGTTTAGATTTACATGGTGGTAGTTTAATCTTTCAAAGGAAGATCACGAATTTTGGACAGAATGGTCAGTTTCAAATATTTAGATGAATGTTATAACTGCTCGATAACCCCTGAGAAGGGTGCACATTTTCAAAAGGCGCATTGTGTTTTGATTTTCGGATGTCATCGGTATTGCGATATTCACCTAGTTAATAGACTACTGATATTCAAATTATTGATACGTGGAACACAATAATTATGAAAATATTCCTAGTGGGATGATCGTGCATGAAGGATGTGATAGTCATTCGAGTTCTGAAGTTGTGATCAGTTACGATGGTTCATGTGTTCTATGAATTTGGGGAACTGGGAGTTCTCAGAAGCATATTGTTTCAAGGTTGCAGCCTGTTCGAGGTGAGTATTTTATTTGAACTCAGTGGAGGTACTAGTTGCGTTAATTATTTGTAATGACTACGCGCTATGAGTGCGTATATATATGTGAGGTTTGAGCCCATGCGCGGGCATCGGGGCAGGTATTAAGATTCGGGAAAATGTTTAGGCTATGATATGCCTAGAGTTGACGGTTAAGCATAAAGTTATGACTTTTCTCTTATTCGTACTTTTGTTGAGAACTATCTGGACTATACTTGAGGTTACATAGAGGCTAATTCCCTAAATAAACTGGGTAGTTACTATTTTTGAGTTAACTTGCCGATCGAGCTGTGATAGCACACTTTGCACATGCCTACACTATGATGTGTTATTTATACTAGTCCAGGAGTATGTGAACCTTATTTCATTATCATATACATGTGTACTTATTTGATTGCTCATGTATGATATACTTGGATTAGAGGCCTGTGACCATGCCAGGCGGATTATGTTATTGGCACGTGAGTTATCCGTGCGGGTCCAGCTATTGATGCTATAGCCCGTGAGTTATCCGTGTGAGTGATGTTAATATGAGCTCTAGAAGACTTAGTTACTGTTATTAAATTCGTGTGTCTTGGTTCTACTGTATATAATGAGCTCATAGCATTTCGATTGTAGTAGTTCTTGTTGAACTTGCAATATGGTTCTCTACTTTGAGATGTCTTCCATTTTGGGTACAAGGTTGCGCAGTTGTGGATTGAGTTGTATTGGTGTAGCATGTCAATGGGATAGTTGTGTTTAATAATATAAGGTAATTAAACCTAGAATGTGTACTATCAGGTTTGATTATGGTATATTGGGAGGATAATATTGAAAGTCGGCTTAGAAAGTGATTATGGTTCTGGTTCGGGCGGGAGAGCTCCATGACTTGTCGATCTGATAAGATGTTATGAGATTTCACGTGTTTCTTTCATTATCAGTAGTGTGCGAAAGTTTTAGAACGAGGTTTTGTTTGATATGGGGTTTAATACTATTATCGGGTTACTTTGAAGTAGTTAATGTGATCGAAAATGGTGCTGCGAGCATGCGAGTTGTGTAGTATGTTAAGTGATAAAATCTGTGGTTATGGTTATGGCTTGATACAGCTTGTTCATACTCATACATCGTGTTGATGTGAAATTCAGGTCTTGAAAAAAAAAATTTGAATGTTGGAAATTTAATTCCAAGGTTTATGGGCAAAGGTTGAAGTAATGATTTTTAATTATGTTGCGTTGTCAGGCCTATACAATTTACACAGAATAGGGTGGCATGGGATCACCCTCGGGTATGTGCGTGGCAAATGGAATAGTTATGTGATGACTTGGAAACAACTCTTGGCACGTTCGAGGACGAACGTATGTTTAAGTGGGGGAGAATGTAACTACCCGGCCGGTCGTTTTGAATATTACAATCCCGCTTCCCTATTTACTGCTCAATTTACGCTTTACAGTTGTTTTATGACTTACCGAGTTAATTGGTTCGGGTCCGGTGAGGTATTGGAATGAATTGGAACACTTAATTCCAAGGTTTAAAGTTTACATTAGAATAGTGACCGGAAATCGACTTATGTGTAAACGACCTCAGAATGGAGTTTTGATGATTCTAATAGCTCCGTATGGTGATTTTGGACTTAGGAGCGTGTCCGAAAAATTATTTGGAACTCCGTAGTGGAATTTGGCTTGAAATGGCGAAAATCGAATTTCGTGGAAGTTTAACCGGGGGTTGACTTTTGATATCAGGGTCGGAATCCGATTCTGAAAATTCTCTGTTGTGTCATTTATGACTTTTGTGCAAAATTTGAGGTCAATCGGACGTGATTTGATAGGTTCTGGCGTCGTTTGTAGAAATTGAAAGTTTCAAAGTTCATTAGGCTTGAATCTATGTGTGATTCGTATTTTTAGTGTTGTTGGATGTGATTTGAAGACTCGACTAAGTTTGTATGATATTTTAGGACTTGTTGGTATAATTGGTTGAGGTCCCAGGGGCCTTGGGTGAGTTTCGAATAGTTAACGGATCAAATTCGAACTTAAAACCACTGCTGGAATTTTTGCTTTTGGTATTTTCGCACCTGCGGAGGTTTGATCGCAAGTGCGAAGCCGCATGTGCACACTAGCCATCGCAGAAGCAAGCTTTCCGCAGAAGCGGCTCCTATCTTGCAGAAGCAGCTCCAGTGGAGGCTTGGTGAAACCCCAGAAGCGGTTGAATTCTTGCACCTGCGAGACCGCAGAAGCGGCTAAGTGAGTAGCAGGTTCGGAACCCCTGGACAATATACATTTCGAAGGGGTTCCGAGTTTTGCCATTTTTGGACCTTCAAGCACAGTTTTTGGGGCGATTTTTTAGAGAATTCAAAGGAAACTTGAGGGTAAGTCACTTGTGATCATTTATACTCCATAATATTGAATTATCATCGAATAATCTGACTAGATTACATGTTTTTGAGGTGTAAATCGGGGATTTGAACATAGAGATTTGGAAATAAGATTTGATGATTTGGAGGTCGAGTTGAGGTCGTATTTTGGTAAAATTAGTATGTTTAGACTCGTGGTTGAATGGGCTTTCGAATTTTATAACTTTTGTCGGGTTCCGAGACGTGGGCCCCACGGGCGATTTTTGAGCTAAATTTCGGATTTTGTTGGAAAATTAGTATTTTCTTATGGGATTAATTCCAATAAATTTTATTGACTGAATCGAATTAATTGTGGCTAGATTCGAGGCGTTTGGAGGCCAATTCAAGAGGCAAAGGCATAGCGGAGTAAAGAATTACACGGTTTGAGGTAAGTAACACTTCTAAACTTGGTTCTAAGAGTATGAATCCCAAAAATTTGGTATGATATAAATTGTTTGGATGTGATACACATGATAGGTGGAGAGCATGTAGACGTGCACCATAGAAATTGTATCTTGAATAAATCCTGTGCAGTTGTAAAATTAATGAATCATGTTATTATCTGAACATGTTCCACGTGTTAGAGAAATTGAGCTGAGGCTCTTATTAAATATCTTGTTTCGGCTACGTGCCAATATTTTGGGACCCATGAGATCGTGTTGCTGTTGAATTAATTGTTTCAAAAATATATATTTCATACTCAGTCATATTCGTCCATTGTGAGGATATTTATGGGATCGAGCTGCGCGCCGCAGTATGCCATATTGGCTTTATATATGTTATCATTAAAGGGATCGGGGTTGCCCGCCTACAGCAGGCCAGAATGGCTTTATACATTACAATTATATGGATCGGGGCTGACCGCCTGCAGCAGGCCTTATAGGCTTTACTATTTTATGGATCGGGGCTGCCCGCCTACAAAAGGCCTTATAGTCTTTACTATTTTATGGAGCGGGGTTGCCTGCCTGCAGTAGGCCTTACATGCTTTACTATTTTATAGATCAGGGATGCCCGCCTGCAGCAGGCCTTATAGGCTTTATTATTATACGGATCGGGACTGCCAGCTTGTAGTAGGCCATATAGGCTTTATATCACGCTTGGGCTGAAGGAGCCCCTCAGGAGTCTGTACACACCCCTAGTGAGCGTAGATGATTATGTATATTCAGGATGGATTTCCCAGGGCATGGACTTGCCTTACTTATTTATATTGTAATGAGTTTAGCTGGACATGAATCTTGTCCGTATCATTTATATTTAGGGATAAATTACCTCAGGGCTGGATTGGCCTTATACGGTACTGAGTGGATGACTGTTAGTCGATGTGTATATATATACGGGTTGGAATACCCCTGGGCTGGATATTCATTAACAATACCGAGTGACCGGATAATTTGTGACAAGTATTTACATGAGGTCTTTCTAATGAGATGTCATATTCCTCATATCATCCAGTATTGATCTATTTCACTTGTACTGAGTTTAACTGTTGAACTTGAAAGGATGCCTACATATTTGTACCATTATTATACTGGACTGTACTTGCGGAGCTCGTCATTACTTTCAGCCCAGAGGTTAGTCTTGTTACTTATTAAGTTAGTTGTACTCATACTACACTCTGCACCTCGTGTGCAGATCCAGGTGCTCCCGGATACGACGACTGCTAGATTTCGAAGTTAATTCTGTTGGGGACTATCAAGGTAGCTGCTTGACATCCGCAGACTTGATTCCTTTCCTGTTTAATTATTCTACTGTTCTATATTTTCAAATAATGATTTTTATCTGTTAGACTTTGTATTCATATTATATGCTCATGTACTCAGTGACACAGAGTTTTGGGAGTGTTATAATTGAAATTGTGAGTTTCTTCCGTTAAATTTAATTATTATATTTTCAAATTTAAAAGATATGGTAGTTTATTGAGATTTTCGGCTTGCCTAGTATTGAGATAGGCGCCATCACGACATGTGAGATTTTGGATCGTGACATATATATATATATAGAGAGTTAAATTTTCTCTCATTGCTTTTGGTCATCTTTATAGTATTGCATTGTTTGATTGCAAAGTAATTTGGACACTCTCTTTCAATCTAAATAGTTTGTATAATTTGGTCCAATATGATAAAATTAAAATTTAAAATTGTATCTAACAACATTAAAATTGAGTTCATTATACACCGTAGTCACCTAACTAAATGCAGTTGTATAACCTATATCTAACTATTTTGTGCTCCTTCCGTTCATTTTTACTTGTCCACAATTCTAAAAATAGATTTTCATTTTTACTTGTCCACTTTCGCATATCAAGAGAAAAATAATTTATTTTTCCTATTTTTCCCTTAGCATTAATTACTCATTTCAAATTATTTTTCAAATCCATTAAGACTATACACCAATTAATATGGGTATCACGGTAAATTATACACTTTATTTATTATTTCTTAAGGGGCGTGCAAAGTCAATAATGGACAAGAAAAAGTGAACGGAGAGAGTATTTAACAACCAAGTTAGTCAAATAGGCTCATCATTTATCAGTTAACGCTTATATATATTCACTTCAAATTTATTTTTTTGTGTTACTCATCACACATTTATTTTAATGTTGCTTATATCATTTTATAGTATCGATTAACATGGGTTACATGTGCAACGCACATGTCCAAAAACTAGTAATATTAAATAATGTGTCTCCTACTTATTGTCTTATTCGTTTTCCTTTTTAACCTACGAAAATTTTGGATTTACACTATTTGTATGATTATTAATGATTTTAATTAAAGAAGGAGTTTTCTACGTATTCACTTCTTGTAATTTGTTTTTATACTAAGGCTCTATTTGTTTTTTCTTCAAAAAAAGTAACTTATTTGTATTTGTATTTATCTATTATAGAATAAACTAACATATGGTAAAAAAAGGCGAACGATATTTTGCTAAGGGCATTTTTTCAAAAAAGCAACTTATTTGTTGTCACGACCCAAAATTCACTAAAGGTCGTGATGACGCCTAACACCGCCGTCATGCAAGTTAACAGTGAATGATTAACTTAATTATCATTTTAATATTTGAAATCATAATTTTTTTTCATTAATGAAATAGTAAGAAATAGAATTTATAGGGTAAATGATAATATTTTCACAAATTACGATAATGAATAACCCATAGGAACCCTCAAAATCCGGTGCACAAGTGCACGAGCATCAACTAGGAAATATAATAAAATACAACATCTGTCTGGAATACAAATTAGACAGGAGAATATAAATAACTCTGATGGAGACTCTGCATGTAACGACCCGACCGGTCATTTTGCTTTATAGAACCTCGTTCCCCTAAATAAGACTTTTCATATGTTCTTTTACTGTTTTATGACTTGCGGGGATGGTTGGTTGGAGATTTGGAAGGGGTCAGGTTGAAATCGGAACACTTGGTTCCTTAAGTTGGCCTTAAAAGAGCTAGGTTTGACTTAGGTCAATATTTTGAGTAAACGACCTCGATGGTTCCAATAGGTCCGTATAATGATTTCATACTTGGGCGTATGCTTGGTTTGGGTTTTGGATGACCCGGGAGCGTTTCGACGCCTAACATCAAAAGTTGGTTCTTGAAGAATCTTGAAGTTCTTCAAATTTGGTTTGGAGCGGTTTTCGGCGTTATCGACGTCCAAACCGAATTCCGAGACTGGAAATAGTTTCGTAATTCTATTTAAGACTTGCACGCAAAATTTGGTGTCAATCTGGTTCGTTTAAGTACGTTTTGGCACATTTGAAGTAAATGGAAGAACTTGAAGTTCATAAGTTTGATTCAATTGGTTTTGGGGTGTGATTCTTAGTTTTAATATTGTTGCGGGCGTTCCGAGAGTTCGAGCGAGTCCGTTTTATGATGTCAAACTCGTGGGTATGTTCGGGCGGGGCCTCGAGAGCCCCAAGTGTCGACCAGACGAGACTCGGACCAAGTTGGAATTGGGAGACAAAGCTGAAGTTCCAGCTGCTGTCATGACCGCACCTGTGCTTGGCCAGCCGCAAGTGCGAGATTGCAGAAGCGAGCTAGGCCTCGCAGAAGCGGCTAACGAAGGGTAGCCCAGGATCCGCAGGTGCGCCCCAACCTCCGTAGAAGCGGGACCCCATCCGCAGAAGTGAAGCCAGCCGGCCCAGGGCGCTTTCGCAGAAGTGGACTTTCTTCCGCAGAAGCGATAGCGCAGGTGCGGCCCTGTGATCACATGTGCGGAGTCGCTTGAGGCAGTGAAGTTTCTTTTAAAACGGGACTTAGCCATTTTGGCTCATTTATTTTCCATTGTTGGGCGATTGTTAGAGCTTTTAAGGAGGGGATTTCACCTAGCACTTAGAGGTAAGTGATTTTTACCAATCTTGAGTTAAATACATAGATTAAGGGTAGCTATTACATGTAAATTAGTAAATATTATGGGTTTAGGTGAAAACCTAGGTTTTTGATAAAATGAGATTTAACCACGAAATTAGTTATGGAATTTAGTAAAAATCATATATTTAAGTTCATAAGGTTATGGGTAGCAACTTTCTTCAAATATTTTCGGAATCCGGGCACGTGGGCCCGGGGGGTGAGTCTTAGAATATTTGCAAATAGGCTTGGAAAATCATTTTGATAGTTAGGGTATGAACTTTTAAGCATGTATTAATTATTTTATAAAATATTTGACTAGTTGTGAGTCGTTTGGTGCCAAATTGAGGGTTTGGGCACAAATCTTGGACCAGAAAGTAGGCCTTGAGACGAGGTAAGTCTCTTTTCTAACTTTGTAAGAGAGAATTAACCCCATAGATAACTTATAACTAATATGTGCTCCTACGTGTGGGGGCTACGTACGTACGAGGTGACGAGAGTCCGTACGTAGCTACTAATTATGCTATTGTCCAGGTAGTCTAGGACCCATACCATGCTATACTTAAAATGTTTGCACTCCCGTTTGTTGATTTAATTGCTTAAGGCATATTGGAAGTTGATACAAGAATTGTAAAAGGTTAAAGTTACTTACTTAAAGTTGCGAATGGAACACTTGACTATAAATGAGAATTTGTGTGTTATTGGAAATATTTTCTATTTGTGGAGCGGGCCGAACGCCTTGGTAGCAGATAGATGCATCTATGTGTGATGACCCAAAATGTCATCTTTAAATTTAATAAGTAATTCTGTATTCTAAGACATCAAAAAGCATCATTTATCATTCCTCGACTTGCGTGCGTAGTCCGTACAATTTTTCGGAAAGTTTTATGTGAAAAATGGATTAAAATGTGAAATAGAGCTTTAACAACTCAACTGAATTGACTTTAGTCAACATTTTGAGCAAACGGACCCGGATAAGTGTTTTAACAATTTCGGTAGGTCCGTATCATGATTTGGGACTTGGGCGTATGCCCAGAATCGAATTCCGAGGTCCCTAGCTCGAGATATGGAATTTTGAAGAAAAACTAAAAGCTTGAAAGCTTAATGATTTTTAAGAAATTATTGATATTGGATTTATTGACCTCGGGTCCGTATTTTAGTTCCGGATCCCGATGTAGGTCCACTATAATATTCATGACTTGTCTGCCGAATTTGGTGAGAATCAGAGTTGATTTGACGTGATTCGGACGCCCGGTTATAAAAATATAAGTCTTAAAGTTTTTTTTTGAAAACTTCCTTTGATTTGGTGTCCGAATCGTAGTTCTAGGTATTATTTTGGCGATTTAATCGCGCGAGCAAGTTCGTATGATATTTTAGAACTGGTGTACATGTTTGGTTTGGAGTCCCGAGGGCTCGGGTGAGTTTCGGATAGGCTACGGAATGATTTCGGACTTAGGAAATCTGGTTTTCTGCAGACTTTAGGCTTCTGGTGTGTTCTTCATCGCGTTCGCGAAGGTACTCTTGCGAACGCGAAGAGGAAATTGGGACTGACATGTTTTGTGCTTCGCATTCGCGAAATAGTGACCACGTTCGTGACGGCTTGAGGTTCAAAGCTTCGCCTTCGTGATATAAGCCTCGCGTTCGCGAAGGGAAAGAGACTGGCCGGGAAAAATTAGCCTTCGCGTTCGCGAAGGGCATCTCGAACCATTTTCAACTCCTTCCCATTTTTGAGCTCGGGTAAGGCGAGTTTTGGGCGATTTTTACGGGAAAATATTGGGGTAAGTATTCCTTATCCTATATTAATTATATTTCATGATTCCATACTCGTTTATATCACGA
>AWOL01S0120771.1:0-10458 GCA_000715115.1 Nicotiana otophora
AAGTATTGGACATTTTTAGATTTGGTATTGAAGCAATGTCTTAAAGATTTGAAATATTATTTTACTGAATTATTTATTTCTGCATATTTTTTGTAAGATTTTCGTACTCATTGTGATGGAGGATTGAGCTCTTTATTGTGAAAACATATTGTTGTTGAATTATTTTGGAAAGTTAAATTATTTAAGCAGTTGAGGTGCAAATTATGATATATGGTGATGTTGATACGCATGCGGTGGTATAAGGTCTGAGTATTGAAAAGCACGCGATGAGATAAGGGTGGCTTGATACGCGTGGCTAGTAGGGAAAACTACTAGAAGTCATGCGGTATGATAAGGATGGCTAAAATGCGGGATGCTATTTCGGGAAAAAAATAATTTTTTTAAAATAAATTGTGAAGGCTCCCGCGGTGAGATAAGGAAAATGAGATATTGTGAATTTATTTATGATTTGGGACTGCGAGACGGTACCTTGGGAATGCCCTTGTTGATATTGATTTATGGCCGTAGTTGCCTTTGATTATTTGTTGTGATTTTCTTAAGTTGAAAGGAAATTTTATTGGTTTCTACGAAATATTATTTGTCATTATTTTGTATAATTATATGGTGACCTGCTACTTGATTCATTTCCATTATCATTTATTTTATTATATTGTTAAATATTTTTCCATGCTATTATTATTTTCCAGTAGGGCCTGACCTGACCTCGTCACTACTCTACTGAGGTTAGGCTTGGCACTTACTGGGTACCGTTGTGGTGTACTCATACTACACTTCTGCATATTTGTTTGTGCAGATCCAAGTACATCTTATCAGACTAGGCATCAGTAAACTAGTTGTACGAGGAGATTGTGAGATATATCTGCCAGCGTCGGCAGACTCCGGAGTCCCCTTCTATCTTACTATGTTGCTTCCTTATTTGTTTTAGACTCTGATGTATAGAGACATAAATAATAAATTCTTAGAAGCTTGTGACTTTTTTCTATCGGGTTTTGGGAGTTGTAATTATTTGAATTATAGTTTATTTATTTCAGATATTTATTATTATTCCGTATTGATAGGCTTACCTAGTCTTAGAAACTAGGTGCCATCACGATCTCCTATGGAGGGAATTTGGGGTCGTGACAAGTTGGTATCAGAGCACTAAGTTCATAGGTGTCATGAGTCACAAGCAGCTTTAGTAGAGTCTTGCGGATCGGTACGGAGACGTCTGTACTTATCTTCGAGAGGCTATGGAACTGTTAGGAAATATTCACTTCTTTGATTCCTTATCGTGCGCATTTGTTGACTTCAAAGTTCTAAACCATTGTCTTTCTATTCTCTCACAGATGGTGAGGACACGCATAACTGGATCCGATGATCAGACACCCGTGACCCCTGTTGGAGCCGCAAGAGGTCGGGGTCGGGGCAGAGGTCGAGGAAGACCACGTGGTGCAGCCAGAGCACCTGCACGAGCTACTGCACTAGAGCCACCAATAGCTCCAGTAGGAGAGCAGGCACCTGAGACGCCTGTTACTACTCCTACACTTTAGGAGACTCTTGCCCAGTTTTTGAGCATGTTTGGCACTCTAGCTCAGGCAGTGTTAATTCCACTTGCTCCTACCACATCTCAGGCCAGGAGAGGAGCACAGACTCCCACCGCCCGTACTCCAGAGCCACGGGCCCAAGTTGACCATGGCCCAGAGGTTATACCAGTGCAGCCAGTTGTTCCAGTTTGACCTGAGATTAGGACAGCAGTTTCAGAGGGGGAGCAGCTCAGGCTTGAGAGGTACAAATAGTACCGCCTTCCTACTTTCAGCGGTTTAGCTTCAGAAGATGCTTAGGGTTTCTGGAGGAATGTCACCGTATCCTTTGTACTATGGGTATTGTGGATTCCAGTGGGGTTTCTTTCACGACATTCCAGTTTAGGGGAGTAGCCTACCAGTGGTGGCGGGAATATGAGTTGGATAGTCCCGCTGAGGCATATTCACTTACTTGGACTCAATTTTCAGATATGTTCTTAAGGGAGTATGTTTCTCAGAGTCTTAAAGATGCGTGGCGCGCAGAGTTTGAGCAGCTGTGCCAGGGTTCTATGACCGTGTCAGAATATACGGTCCGATTCAGTGATTTAGCTAGGCATGCACCAGCCTTAGTTGCTACTGTTTGAGAGCGGGTTCGCAGATTTATTGAGGGTCTCCACCCTAGTATCAGATACAGTTTGGTCTGAGAGCTAGAATGGGCATCATATACCAACAGGTGGTGTCAATTGCTAGGAGATTGGAAGGTATGCGAACTCAGGAGAGGGAAGAGAGGGAAGCTAAGAGACCCCGAGATTCTGGAACATATAATAATTCTCGTGCCCCAGTTGCAGCCCGTCATGGTAGATGTTATGTGAGCCATCCTATTCATTCGGCACTTCCAGCTTCCAGTGGTATTCCAGCTACTTTCAGACCTTAGGGTCCATATTATGCATCGCCAGTGTCTACTGTATCTCATGTACGGGGTGCTTTCAGTAGGCAGTCTAGTCGATCAGGCCCGAGCCAGTCCCAGCAGCCACGACCTCCGAGGGCTTATTTTGAGTGTGGTGATACTCGTCATATTATGAGATATTGCCCCTGATTTAGGAGGGGTGCACCTCCACAGATTTCTTAGGCCCCGCCTATTCCACAGGGCCCTCAGGCTTCTCAGGCCATGATTACTGCACCAGTTGCCACTCCACCTGCACAACCGGCTAGAGGTGGAGGGCGGACAGGTAGAGGTCGCCCTAGAGGGGGAGGCCAGGCCAGATATTATGCCCTTCCTGCTAGGACAAACGCCGTTGTATCCGATTCTGTTATCACAGGTATTATTCTGGTATGTCATAGAGATGCATCAATCTTATTTGATCCAGGCTCCACTTATTCTTATGTGTCATCTTATTTTGCCCCATATTTGGGCGTATCACGTGATTCCTTGAGTGCTTCTGTTTATGTATCTACACTCGTGGGTGAATCTATTATTGTGGACCGCGTGTATCAGTTGAAGATTCGAGAGCCAGATATCCTGAAGATTGCTTTTAGGACTGGGTACGGTCATTACGAGTTCCTTGTGATGTCTTTCGGACTGACCAACGCCCAAGCAGCATTTATGCACTTAATGAATAATGTATTTCAGCCGTATCTTGATTCTTTCATCATTGTATTTATTGACGACATTCTGGTGTATTTCTGGAGTCGGGAAGATCATGAACAATACCTGAGGACTGTGCTCCAGATTTTGAGAGAAAAGAAGTTATATGCAAAATTTTCAAAGTGTGAGTTTTGGCTTGATTCAGTGTGATTTTTGGGTCATATAGTTTCGTGTGAGGGGATCAAGATAGATCCGAAGAAGATTGAAGTAGTGCAGAGTTGTTCCAGACCATTCTCAGTTACGGAAATCCGGAGTTTCCTTGGTTTGGCAGGGTATTATCGCCGATTTGTAAAGGGTTTCTCTTCTGTTGCTGCATCTATGACCAAATTAACCCAGAAGGGTGCTCCGTTCAGGTGGACAGAGGAATGTGAGGAGAGCTTTCAAAAGCTCAAAACAGTTTTGACTACAGCCCCAGTATTGGTATTACCTACAGGTTCAGGGTCGTATACTGTGTATTGTGACGCATCGCGTATTTGCCTCCGCGCAGTGTTGATGCAAGATGATAGGGTGATTGCTTACACGTCCAGACAGTTAAAGGTACATGAGAAGAATTATCTGGTCCACGACCTTGAGTTAGCAGCTATTGTTCATGCCTTAAAGATTTGGCAACATTATTTGTATGATGTCCATTGTGAGGTCTACACCGATCATCAGAGTTTACATCATCTGTTTAAATAGAAGGATCTTAATTTGCGGTAGCGAAGATGGTTCGAGTTACTTAAGAATTATGATATAACTATTCTCTATCATCCTGGGAAGGCCAATGTAGTGGCCGATGCCTTGAGTCATAAGGCGGAGAGTTTGGGCAGCTTAGCATATTTACCGGTAGCAGAGAGGCCTTTAGCCTTGGATGTTTATACCTTGGCCAATCAGTTTGTCAAATTGGATGTTTTCAAGTCGGGACGAGTTTTGGCTTGTATGGTTTCTTAGTCTTCGCTTTATGATCGTATTAGAGAGCGTCAGTATGATGACCCCCATCTGCTTGTCCTTAAGGACACAGTTCAGCACGGTGATTCCAAGGAAGTCACCATTGGAGATGAAGGTGTATTACGGATGCAGGTCAGGCTATGTGTGCCTAATGCAGATGGGTTGCGTGAGTTGATTCTCTAGGAGGCTCACAGTTCGCGGTACTCCATTCATCCAGGTGCTGCAAAGATGTATCAAGACTTGAGGCAACACTATTGGTGGAGGCGGATGAAGAAAGACATAGTGGAATATGTAGCTCGGTGCGTAAATTGTCAGCAGGTGAAGTTTGAGCATCAACGACCGGGTGGATTGCTTCAGAAGTTGGAAATTCCAGATTAGAAATGGGAGCGGATCACTATGGATTTTATTGTTGGGCTCCCACGGACTCAGAGGAAGTTCGATGCAGTTTGGGTGATTGTGGATAGATTGACCAAGTCAGCTCATTTCATTCCTGTGATTACTACTTACTCTTCAGAGCAGCTAGCTCAGGTATATATTCGCGAGATTGTCAGACTTCACGGTGTACCGTATCTATCATCTCTGACCGGGGTACACAGTTTACCTCACGGGTTTGGAGGGCTGCATAGCGAGAGTTAGGTACTTATGTGGAGTTGAGTACAACATTTCACCCTCAGATGGACGAACAATCCGAACGCACTATTCAAATACTAGAGGATATGCTTCGTGCGTGTGTGTTAGATTTTGGGGGTGCTTGGGATCAGTTATTACCACTTGCTGAGTTTGCTTACAACAACAGTTACCAATCAAGCATTCAGATGGCTCCGTATGAGGCTTTGTATGGTAGGCGGTGCCGGTCTCCAGTAGGTTGGTTCGAACCGGGCGAGGCTAGACTATAGGGTACAGACCTGGTTCAGGATGCCTTGGAAAAGCTTAAGTTGATTCAGGATCGACTTCATACAGCCCAATCTAGACATAAGAGTTATGCGGATCAGAAGGTTTGTGATGTTGCATTCATGGTTGATGAGCGGGTATTACTCCGGGTTTCGCCTATGAAGGGTGTGATGAGGTTCGGAAAGAAGGGCAAGTTGAGCCCTAGGTATATTGGGCCTTTTGAGATTCTTGAGAGAGTTGGAGAGATGGATTACAAACTTGCACTACCACCTAGTCTCTCTGCGGTTCATCCGGTATTCCATATTTCCATGCTTCGGAAATATCACGGCGACCCGCCTCATGTGTTAGACTTCAGTTCGGTTCAGTTGGACAAGGATCTATTTATGTTGAGGAACCAATGACTATTTTAGATAGGCAGGTTCGAAAGCTGAGGTCAGAGAACATTGCTTCCGTAAAGGTTCAGTGGAGGGGTCATCCGGTCGAGTAGGCGACTTGGGAGACCGAGCATGATATGCATAGTTATTATCCACACTTATTTACCAGCTCAGGTACTTTTTTCTAACTCCGTTTTTGTTTTAGAGGTGGAGAATCTGATGACCAAAAATGTCATCTTTAAATTTAATAATTAATTCTGTGTTCTAAGACCTCGAAAAGTACTATTTATCATTACTCGACTTGCGTGCGCAGTCCGTAAAAATTTTCTGAAAAGTTTTTATGTGAAAAATGGATTAAAATGTGCATTAGAGCTTTAAAACTCAACTGAGTTGACTTTGGTCAATATCTTTAGCAAATGGACTCGGATCAGTATTTTGACAGTTTCAGTAGGTCCGTATTATGATTTGGAACTTGGGCGTATGCCCGGAATCGAATTCCGAGGTCCTTAACCCGGGATATGGAATTTCCATGAAACAATAACAGTTTAAAAGCTTATGAGTTTTAAAAAATTAATGATGTTGGATTTATGGATATCGGGTCCGTATTTTGGTTCCGGAGCCCGGTATAGGTCCACTATAATATTTATGACTTGTCTGCCAAATTTGGTGAGAAACGGAGTTGCTTTGACGTGATTCAGATTCCTTTGATTTGGTTTCCGATTTATAGTTGTAGGTGTTATTTGGGCAATTTGATTGCGCGAGCAGGTCCGTAGCGTATTTTATGATTGAAATTCATATATGGTTTGTGTCCGGAAAGTTCCAGATGAGTTTCAGGGTGAGTTTTGAGCGAGTCCGGGCATTTCGGCACTCTAAAATTGTTCTGCCACTTTTAGCGGTGCGGACCGCGCATATTTGAGCGCTGAGGTGAAAGAGGGGCGCGGGCAGTAGCAGACTTTCGCGGCCACGCTCAATATTTCGCGGACCGTGCAATTCTGGCCGCGGCCGCGCTCCAGGAAGTTGTGCAGATCCGCTGGTCCGACTTCGGAAGCCTATATCTTTTGATCTACAAGGAATTTTGAGATGATTCACAAACGAAAGTTATATCCCTTCGTGTCTAGTTTCCAGAAAGATAAAGAAGCCGTCATTTGGACATCTGTAGAGACGTTTATGGCCACAATACTGAAGCCTGGCAGTGCAGCCCCAAGAATTTCGCGGCCTCACAATTTTTTTCGCGACCGCGGGACCTAAGGTGCGGCCGCGCTTGGAATTTCGCTGACCGCAAAATTTGAGTTCAGAGGATGTACTATATATCCGAGGTTTAGGTTATTATTTCATTTTTGGACTTTGGGAGCTCGATTGGAGACGATATTTCGTGGATTTTTCAAGAAATTCATCCGGGTAAGTGATTCTAACTCGGATTTGGTTAATATATATGAACATATCAATGATTTCATCATCTGATTAGTACTTTGAGGTGAAAATTTGGGGAAGATTGTAAAAAATTCAAAAAAATAAATTTTTGAGATTTGAACACCGATTCAGAGTCGAATTTGAGTGAAATTAGTATAATTGAACTCGTAATTGAATGGGTTGTCGGATTTTATAATTTTTGTCAGGTTCCGAGATGTGGGTCCCACAGGCTATTTTTGAGTTAATTTCGTATTTTATTGAAAAATATAGTATTTTCCGATGGAATTGATGCTATAATTTTTGTTGACTGTATCGAATTAATTATGACTAGATTCGAGTCGATCAGAGTCAGAAAATCGAGGAAAAGACATACTACATGATTAAATCGGAACAAGTCGAGGTAAGTGACTTGTCTAACCTTGTGTGGGAGAAATATTTCCTACGATTGGTATTAATTGTAATGTGATGAACGCTGTGTACACGAGGTGACGAGTATGTACACGGGCTAAATGTGAAGGATTATATTTTTAAATTGTGTAGATCATTGTTGCATGTTAATTAAATTATTAAATCTTGTTAGATACTCCATCATTGATTTGATTCATATACTTTAAATTTGTTTGACCTTTTCCTGCTTATTGTTTTACCTGTTTAGTTGGAACTTGATTTCTTTTATTTTGTGCATTATTTGCACGTTGAGTTCCTTTAAATTAAATATTATTAATATGAAGTATTGGACATTTTTAAATTTAGTATTGAAGCAACGTATTAAAGATTTGAAATATTATTTTGCTGAATTATTTATTTCTGCATATTTTTTGTAAGATTTTCGTACTCATTGTGATGGAGTCGTGAGCTCTTTATTGTGAAAAAATATTGTTGTTGAATTATTTTGGAAAGTTAAATTATTTGAGCACTTGAGGTGTAAATTGTGATATATTCTGATGTTGATACGCATGCGGTGGTATAAGGTCTGGGTATTGAAACGCATGCGGTGAGATAGGGGTGGCTTGATACGCATGGCTAGTAGGGGAAACTACTAGAAGTCATGCGGTGTGATAAGGATGGCTAAAACGCGGGATGCTATTTCGAAAAAAAAAATTCTTTAAAATGAATTGTGAAGGCTCCCGCGGTGAGATAAGAAAAATGAGATATTGTGAATTTATTTATGATTTGGGACTACGAGGCGGTACCTCGGGAGTTCCCTTGTTGATATTGATTTATGGCCATAGTTGCCTTTGATTATTTGTTGTGATTTTCTTAAGTTGAAAAGAAATTTTGTTGGTTTCTACGAGATATTATTTGCCATTATTTTGTATAATTATATGGTGACCTGCTACTTGATTCATTTCCATTATCATTTATTTTATTATATTGTTAAATATTTTTCCATGCTATTATTATTTTCCAGTAGGGCCTGACCTGACCTCGTCACTACTCTACCGAGGTTAGGCTTGGCACTTACTGGGTACCGTTGTGATGTACTCATACTACGCTTCTGCACAGCTTTTTGTGCAGATCCAGGTACATCTTATCAGACTAGACATCAGTAAACTAGTTGTACGAGGAGACTTCGAGGTATATTTGCCAGCGTCCGCAGACTCCGGAGTCCCCTTCTATCTTACTATGTTGCTTCCTTATTTGTTTTAGACTCTGATGTATAGAGACATAGAGAATAAATTCTTAGAAGCTTGTGACTTATTTCTACCGGGTTTGAGAAGTTATAATTATTTGAACTGTAGTTTATTTATTTAAGATATTTATTATTATTCCACATTGATAGGCTTACCTAGTCTTAGAAACTAGGTGCCATCACGATCTCCTATGGAGGGAGTTTGGGGTCGTGACAACTTAACTGGACATCTAGTAAGGACAAGATATGAATTTATGCATAGGAAGAGAGGATGATCAAACCATCATGTATTAAGGTAAATATTTTTCACTTCTATACAGACAATATAAATATAAATTATCTACACATTTTATACGTATGATGACTAGGTCCCTCACTTTTTTATTTCACTCAGTTCACCAATATGATTGAAGCCTCAAAAGAGCTTTCTAGAATGACTTTGCTAGACAAAGTTGAATACATCCTTGAAGAAGCTGAAACACAGGCCGAGCATCCGACAGATACTCCATCTCCATCTGGCAATAAGCAGGCAATGGGAATAGATGACAAGAAAGATATTCTGAAACAACTAAAAAAATTAAGAAAAGATGTTGATAAGGTAACAACTGATGATATTCCTAGTTGGTTTCTTTAATTTATGTTATGCAAATTATTTCTTTAACTCTCTCTATTTTAATGTGTAGGTCGGTTCAAATCTTGGATTGTTCAAGAAAGAAGTATACTTAATTCTTGATTTTTAGTCTTCTTTATATATCTGTAAGCTCTAATTGTCAGATACATTATAACCATTTGTTATTCTTTAGGTTTTTCAAGAACTAGATTGCATTCGACTGCTACTCAATGATTCCATCAAGTCTGTGTTACAGACAATAAAAAGTTAACAAGATACTAACATTGATGCTAAGGTTTCATTCAAAATATATCCATTTTGAAAAATAATTTTTACCATGTTTATGTTTATATTAGCATTCATAAAGTATATAGCCTAAGAAATTCTGCTTGAAGTTTACTGGCAGTTCTGAGAAAAATGATGAGCATTACAAAGAAAAGAACAAACAACAGTATTGTGGTAGTAGTGCTAAACCAATGTTGGGCAGCAGCAGTAAAACAGGTATTTTAACAATTTTAACACAATTTCATGACAAATAATCTATATTATATTTACATTATATCTACATATAGCCTAAATTACCAACAAATAATCTACATTATATTTTCAAATGTTGTCTTAGATATAGGACACATGTCTGGCATTCAAAATGAGAAGAATTTTCCTATATCATGCCCTGTAAGTGTTGACTTATCTTCTCAATTTCTAGGGGCATTTGAGGAAGAAACTGCAGGTATGATTTAGTACATGTTTTATACATATTTCACAATACATATTACATCTCAGCTACAGGATAACATTTCAACAAATTAACTACAACTAAACTACAATTTATCTACAATGTTATTTCTGTTTACTATAAATGATCTACAATTTTATTAAGTTGTACACATTTATTGTAACAGAGAAGGAAACTATGCATGTGGACTCTCCAAAACAGGATGCAAAAGTTGACATACAAGGAGAGCATTTAAATGAGGAGAAGGAGACTATGCATTTGCAATCTCCAATTTAAGAAGCAAATGTTATACAACAAAGAGACGATTTCAATGAAGATTTCAGCGGTCTTATATATTACAATAAGATTGTAGGACAAAAACAACAACTTTCATATAAGTTTCAGTTTTTCCAAAAGAACTGATACAACCAACATACAATGTTGTTCNTCAAATGTTGTCTTAGATATAGGACACATGTCTGGCATTCAAAATGAGAAGAATTTTCCTATATCATGCCCTGTAAGTGTTGACTTATCTTCTCAATTTCTAGGGGCATTTGAGGAAGAAACTGCAGGTATGATTTAGTACATGTTTTATACATATTTCACAATACATATTACATCTCAGCTACAGGATAACATTTCAACAAATTAACTACAACTAAACTACAATTTATCTACAATGTTATTTCTGTTTACTATAAATGATCTACAATTTTATTAAGTTGTACACATTTATTGTAACAGAGAA
>AWOL01S0120784.1:0-46484 GCA_000715115.1 Nicotiana otophora
TAGGTAGTAATTTAGGAAATTATATATTTTGTTAGAAATATCTTGAATCAATAAGCTATTCGAATTTGAACTAGTCAAAAGTTAATCATAAGTCTTCGCGGGAACGATACTTTATTCATTACTGTATTACTTGATGACCACGTATACTTGCGTGAGTGTGTTTGGCCGCAACACCTAGCGTAGAACCACAATGCCCTAAGGCCCATAAGCCGCTGAATTCTCTCTTAAGAACCCCAAAAGTACCACAACCAAGATACCCACTCTGAAGAGACCTTCTGCGAATCTAACATTGTTTCTTTCACCTCCCTGATACTGATATATAGAATCCATAAGGATATAGAAATACCGCGAGTCTCGACACCATCCAATGTAAGTCCCAGTTTCTAGCCATATACAAATCCGAAAATCCCTAATTTCTACATACAAAACTTGAATCCATTAGAACCTTCTCGAGAGTCTTCCACTACACTTAAATATCAATTAAACGACCAAATGGACCCAACGACCCGTGCTTTGTTAGCACACCAACACCCTAGGAAGTAATCCACACCTCTAAGCAACCGAGTGAATCCTACTCCATGCGCACTACATCCTTTATGAATAACAACTCAATGATTCACATATACCCATAGAATGTAATACAACATACCTAGAAATTCCTTTATCGAGTCATCCTTGATCTCAACCTCTGCAAGTCATAACTGATTCACCAGTATACCTCAAACCAAAACTAATACATCACATAACCGTGCAATCAACTCGTCGATAGCAAACTCCCCCACTTAGCTCAAATCCATGGAATAAAACATCTGATAACTTACAATAACCATATCCCTATTACTACCATAATACCGCAGTGAGGTTCAACTAAATCTTCGTAAGATAATGCAACACAAACCATCTATTACTTCAAATTATCTGTGATTCTCGCATTCGCCCTTATAACAGTCAAGCCGACTTCCACAAGTGGTCCAAACTCAAATTGAAACACATATAATTCACTGGTAAAGGAGAACTCTCAACAAAAACAACATAGGGATCACGCAATCTCAGGACACCCCGCAAGAGATAACCCACATGCTTAGCCTCAAACTGACACCTCTTTATACCCTTTCACAGCCACAACTACTACGCGATCGCTCAATTTTTCTGAGTCTGAACTCACCAACAAGGCATGTGAACCTAATTCGTTCCACAATTAAACAACATGAAAGACTCTCTAATACACCTATAACTTGATATTATACGTCAAATCAAGAAACAAATCAAACAACCAATAGTCCTTTCAACATCTCAGCGAACTCTTCTCGTCACATTCAAACCATATGAACACATCTCGCAGTTACATCATACTCAACATATAGACATCCAGCCACTCATCGACCCACGAATTACACTCATAGGGACACTACCAGACGCATGAGTCCAAAAGCACGTGCTCACAAAACATAATTCCCCGTGCTCAAGCTACATCCAATACCCAGCCTCAAGTCATCCCGACTGGCCCGTCACCAGCACACATAAATCACATCTCGCACCTCGTCCATGGAATCGCAAGTCGTCGATGCACCGCTGATACCAACCGCTCACATGCGCATGCAAATGCGTGGAAGGAATTAACAGAGTTACACTTCAAGCTGAATCAATGCCGCACGATAAGGAAAGAAAGCTAGAAAATTTATCCTAAATGCCCTGTAGCCTCTCGAAGATAGGTATGGATGTCATCATACCGATCCGCAAGACTCTACTAAACACTTGCTCATGGCTTGTAGAACCTATGAACCTAGAGCTCTGATACCAATCTATCACGACCCAAAATCCAACTAGTCGTGATGGCACCTAACCCAAAATTCTAGGTAAGCCAATTTAACAACTAACCAGTTCTAATAAAATTGAATAAAATAATTAAGTAAAGAAATATATGAATCTGATACATTTCCCAAGGATTGGTAATACAAATCATGAGCTTCTAAGATTAGAGTTTACAAAACTGGTATGAAATAAATACATCATCTATTCGAAATGTACATAAATAGATTTTTATAAATCTAAGGCTACTATGAACAAGAGGCAGCTACAACCGGAGCGCAGGTACATCTTTAATTCCAGCTCTCATCGAACACAGTAACATCAGCAACCAACATATGCACGCAAGGTGGAGAAGTCTAGCATGAGTACAATCGACCCCATGTACTCAATAAGCAACAAACCTAACCTTAGGTTGAAAGTAGTGACGAGCCGGGACAAGGTTCAAAGTCCAACTTCAATAACTCAGAAGTATGATGCTCAACTCGTTCACAGTTACGAAAAAATGGACATGCTTTTCAAGTATGACAGTAAATCCCAGATCCTTCACCGAAAACCCAAAGCATATGATGAGCAAGTTTGAAAACTGTGATTTGTTCCCAAAACCTTTTAACAGTAAATAAGATGTTTCACTTTCAGATAGCATGAGGAAAATAAATCTCTATGCCTATGTGTCAATATACAGGTAAAATCATGAATGTCACCAAAACCGGATAGCAGAAGGAAATGCATCTCTATGCATGTATCTCAAGTATGCATGTCAAATGCAATGCATCTCAGTGTTGAACTCATGTACTCACACTCTCAGAGTACTCAATCTCACTGTCTCACACTTTTCACTCATCATGCTCAATCAATCGACATGCTCAGTCACTCTGTACTATACAATACCTGCTGCGGCGTACAACCCGATCCACATATAGACATGACCCGCTGCGGCGTGCAACCCGATCCACATATATATATATATATCCATAAGACTCATTGCGGCTTGCAACCCGATCCATATATACATATATAGCCATAAGGCTCGTTACGGCATGCAACCCTATCCACATATACATATAATCAACTGCGCTCACTAGGGGTATGTGCAAACTCCGGAGGGCTCCTTCAGCCCAATCTCTATCATAAATCAGTAAATCCCGCTGTGGCGTACATCTCGATCCCATATATATCACTCATAATCAGGCCCTCGTCTTCACTCAGTTATCTATCTCTCCAGTCTCTCTCTCACGGGCTCACATTGTTATGAAACTAGTTCGAAAATGATGATATGATGTATCAATAAATAACTACAGAGAATAAGATATGATATGTAATGAATGAATATGATTAAGTACAATACTTCAATGAAATCAATAAGTAAACAGCAAGAAACAATCCCTACGGGTCCCAATAGTACCAACATATAGCCTAAATATGATATCTAGCATGATTGAGAGATCAATTACTTTAATACGTAGAGATTTCATGGTTACAGATAAGATCAGATAACTACACAGTACCACGAAAATAACGGAGTCATAACTTACACGGTGCACGCCCACATGCCTGTCACCTAGCATGGACGTCACCTCAACACCAGGCATATAACACGTAATTCGGGGTTTCATACATTTAGCACCAAGTTTAGAAGTGTTACTTACCTCGAACAAGCCAAATCCAATACCGAGCAAGCCAAACGATGCTCCAAAAATACCATCACACGCGTAGCGACCTCCAAACGGCTCGAAACTAGCCAAAAGCAACTCAAGTACATCAAATAAAGCCCAAGGAAACAAACCTAATCGAAAAAGGTCGAATCTTTAATCAAATCCCAAAAATCATCCCAAAAGTCCAACCCAAGCCCGCACCTCGTAACCCGACAAAACTCACAAAACCTGACAACCTATTCAATTACGAGTCCAACCATACAAGTTTTACTCAAATCTGACTCTAAATCAATGTTCAAAACTCAACAATTCGCATTATGAACTTTACACTAAAACCTCCAATTTCTCTTTTGGAACCCTCAATCAAATGCCGAATATCAAGATAGATTCAGGGTATAAAATCACAAATGAGTATAGAACACTTACCCCAATCCACATGGTGAAAATTTCTTCAAGAATCGCCTCAATCCGAGCTCTATAGCTCCAAAAATGCAAAAATGGCTGAAACCCCCGAAATAGAGTAATTTATAATCTACCCAGGTATTCCTCTTACGCGAATGCGGGAAGTCCATCGCGTTCGCGATTAACAAAAATACAGTGCCACCAAAAAGCACTACATGTTCGCGATACACCCCACGTGAATGCGATGACCACTGATGCCAAAGCTTCGCAAACGTGACTCACATTTCACGATCACGTTGAAGAATTTTCCAACTCCCAGCTGCCAAAACTCAACACTACGCGAACGCATAGCAATGGACGCGGACACGAAGACAAAAATCTTCAACCCAATGCGAACGCGACCTAAGAAGCGCGAACGCGGAGAACAAATAGCTATGCTGACCGAAACACCTTTCACGATCGCGGCCACACCTTCGCGATCGCAAAGAACGCCAGAAGCAATAGGTAATAACAGAAAAAACCAGCAATGCAAAGCCATTTAAAATGATCCGAACTACGTTCGAAATTTACCCAAGCCCCTCGGGACCCCATTCAAATATACCAACAAGTCACATAACATAATACGGACCTAGTCGAGGCCTCAAATCACACCTAACAATATAAAAATGATGAATCGCACCTCAAATCAAAATCTATGAACTTGGAACTTTTAATTTCTAAAACTCGCGTCGAAACATTTCAAATCAACCCGGAATGAACCCAAATTTTGCACACAAGTCTCGAATAATATAACGAAGCTATTCCAATTCCCGAAACCACAATCCAAATATGGTATGCTCAAAGTTAACTTCCGGTCAAACTTATGAACTTTCCGAACCTTCAAATTTTCAACTTTCGCCAATTGTGCCGAAACCTTCTAGAAACATCCGGACCTATCGGAACCATCAAAACTCCATTCCGGTGTCAAATTCAACAAAAGTCAAACTTGATCAACTCTTCCAACTCAAAGCTTAAACCATGAAATTCATTCTTCCGAATCAACTCTGAATAACCTGAAAACCAAAACCGACGATTCACATAAGTCATTATACATCATACGGAGCTACTCATGCCCATAAACTACCGAGCAAAGTGCCAATGCTCAAAATGATCGGTCAGGTCATTACAATAATCCTTCAAATAAATTCTATTGCGGCGTGTAACCCGCTCCAACAATATAATCTTTCAAAAAATTTTAGTTGCGACGTGCAACCTGCTCCAACAAGAACACAAAGTAAGCAACCAATTTACAACCAACTACGGTATACCACAAAGTAAAAAGGAATAGCGAGGCTACACAAAGAAGTCACAACCAATGAAAAAGGCTACACGATAGTTCACGAAATCAAATAGCAAGGAAGTGACAATCCACAAGCCAAAGCACAATTTATGAGCATCAACTGACAATTAAGGCATGTAGCAGGTAAAGCATGAATTCAACTAGTGGTTACAATCAACAATTGGCATATAAGGTGATATCGACAACAAAGATGGAACATGTGCTAACAATTTCAAGTAAAGCACGTACAAACAACTATAACACAAAAGATGTAGTCATGAAACAATAGTTACAATTAGTTACATGAAGGGAGCCTAATAGTCCAAATCGGTCAAATACCACATATAGGTCGTGTACTCACTCGTCACCTGGCGTACACGACCTTCACGTAACATGAATGATACAATTATCTCAAATTCGAAGGGATGGTTTCCCCCATACAAAGTTAGACAAGACACTTACCTCAAACCGTGTAATTCTTTATTCTAATATGCCTTTGCCTCGCGAATCGGCCTCCAAATGCCTCGAATCTAATCACAATTAATTCGATTCAGTCAATACAATTTATAGTAATAAATTCCATATGAAAATACTGATTTTCCAACAAAATTCAAAATTTGAACTTAAACTTTCCAGTGGGTCCCACGTCTCAGAACCCACAAAAGTTACAAAATATGAACATCTATTCAACCACGAGCCCAACCATACCAATTTTATCGAATTCCGACATCAACTTGACCCTAAAATCTTCAATCTAAACTTAAGGATTTTAACAAATTTTCTGTCAAGACCCAAAATCCTAACCTGGCGTGATGGCACCTATCTCAATACTAGGTAAGCCGACAACATTAATAACCCACAATTTCTTTTAAATACTGAAAACATAATAATCAAATTTAAGAGAAAATCCCACGAATACTGGGTATAAATACACTTCCAAAACCCGGTGTCACTGAGTACATGAGCATCTATACATCACAAGTCTGGAAAACACGGTCTATAATAGTCTGATACCAAATACAGTAAACAAGGATATAGGGAAGGAGAGACTAGGTCTGCGAAACATGACAGCTACCTCTGAATCTCCAGAAAATCAACTGTGTGAAAGATCAACACCCACTGTGTCCAGGATCACCTAGATCTGCACACGAAGTGCAGGGTGTAGTATGAGTACAACCAGCTCAGTAAGTAACAATAATAAATAAGAACTGAAAGTAGTGACGAGCTTCAAAGCTAAGCCCAAATACAATGATTTTCAACACAAAAAGGGTAGGCATGCTCTCAAGTTCAACATTTAAAATTCCACAGTAATTTCATATCAACTTCGACTAAAACAGAAGATAATGTCTTTCAGAAATTTTCAAAACAATGATATATGACAGCTGAAATGCAGCAATAATGAAATCAATGCATCCTCTCAGAGTAACAGTCACTCAGTCCTCCCATTCACTCCAACCTCATAGTTACTCTTTCCTCACAGTCACTCATTCCTCTCAATCACTCAGCACTCGGCACTCGCACTCAGCAGGTACCTGCGCTCACTGGGGGTGTGTACAGACTCTGGAGGGGCTCCTTCAGCCCCAGCGCTATAACAAGCCAATCATGGCATAAATCAATGAAACATGCTGCGGCGTGCAGCCCGATCCCATAAATATCCTCACAATTAGGCCCTCGGCCTCACTCAGTCATCAACCTCTCTAGTCTCTCAGGCTCTAAGAAATTATGATAAGCAGCCCAAAAACAATGATATGATGCTTCAATAATGAATAAGAGAGACTGAGATGTAATATGCGAGTAAAAATCGTGACTGAGTATGAAATAATAATTTAGCAGATAATTCAACATGTACACGGCCTCTATGGATCCCAGCAATGTCAACACATAGTTTAAACATGATTTATAGATTAATTTCTCTAAATACGTGGAAAAATGTACGGATGTCAACAGATTATTCAACTACACAGGTCCATGGAATTGACTAAGTCTCAATTCCTATGGTGCATGCCCACACGCCCATTACCTATCATGTGCGTCACCTCATAACTAGTCACATAACACATAATCCGGGGTTTCATACCCTCAGAACCAAATTTAGAACTGTTACTTACCTCAAACCGTGTAATTCTTTATTCTGCAATGCCTTTGCCTCGCGAATCGGCCTCCAAATGCCTCGAATCTAGCCACAAATAATTCGATTCAGTCAATAAAAAATATAGGAATTAATTCTACATGAAAATACTAATTTTTTAACAAAATCCGAATTTTAACTCAAACATCTCCCGTGGGGACCACATCTCAGAACCCGAAAAAAGTTACAAAATATAAACGCTCATTCAACAACGAGTCCAACCATACCAAATTTACCAAAATCCGACCTCATCTCGACCTCCAAATCTCAAATTCTTATTTTGAAATCCCTAGGCCCAAATCCTAAAATTTCACCTCAAAAAGATGCAATCTAGTCGAAATACTCAATGATAATCCAATATTATTGACTAACAATAATCACAAGTGACTTACCTCAAGTTTTCTCGTGAATTCCTTCAGAAAAATCGCCCAAAAACCGTGCTTGAAATGTCCCAAATGACAAAAATGTCGGAACCCCTCTGTTTTTGTAATTCGTCCAGGGGTTCCGCTTTTGCGGAAAACTAACCGCATATGCGGTCCGGCTTTTGCGGTCATTCTGCCACTTCTGCACCTGCTTCGCTTCTGCGGACTCGCTTTTACGAAGAAGTTGTCCGCTACTGTGGTCTTTCCCAGCTCCCTTTGCTTCCGCTTCTCCGACCTTAGAGTCGCTTCTGCAAGTTTTCGTCCGCTTCTGCGGACCTTACGCACCTGCGATACCCATCTCACTTTTGCGAATTCTGCAGGTACGATCGCACCAGAAGGCAAAAACTTTCAGATTTCTTCTAAGTCCGAATTTGATCTGTTAACCATCTGAAACTCACTCGAGGCCTCCACGACCTCAACCAAATATACCAACCAGTCTCAAAACATCATACGAACTTAGTCGAAGCCTCAAATCACATCAAATAAGGCTAAAAACACGAATCATACCACAATTCAAGTCTAATAAAAATAGAAAATTCCAACTTCTACATTCGACGCCGAAAACTATCAAATCAAGTCCGATTGACCTCAAATTTTGCACACAAGTCATAAATGACATAACGGGGGTATTCTAATTTTCAGAATCAGATTCCGGCAGCCCCGATATCAACAAGTCAACTCCCTAGTCAAACTTCTAAATTTAAATTTTTATTTTAGCCATTTCAAGCCTAATTTAGCTACGGGCTTCCAAATAATTTTCCAGACACGCTTTGAAGTCAAAAATCACCATACGGAGCTATTGAAATCATCAAAACTCTATTCTGGGGTCGTTTACATATAAGCCGATATTCAGTCACTATTTTAACCTAAGCTTTAAACCTTGGAACTAAGTGTTTTAATTCATTCCAAAAACCTCACCGGACCCGAACCAATCACCCCGGCGAGTCACATAACAACTGTAAAGCATAAATTGAGCAGTAAATGGGGAAATATGATTATAATACTCAAAATGATCGTCCGAGTCATTACATTTTCCAACTTAAATCACCAATTAAATGCTAAAAATAGCAATAGATTTGGGCAATTTGACCAAAATTGAGTTAAGAACACTTGCCCCGATGTTTCCCTTGAAAATCTCCCGAAAATCGCCTCAAAAATCGCTTCAATACGAGCTCCATAGCTCCAAATATATTAAAATGTTCGAAACCCCGAAATATAGTTTCTGCCCAGGTAGGTCGCATCCTATTTCAACTTATTTTCAAGCAGAAACTGCAGTGAAAATTGCAATATAAGTTTACAGTAAATCGACCATAACTTTTTGTACAAATGTCTAAATAATACATGGTTTAACTTTCTGGAAACTAGACACCAAGAACTACAACTTTCATGTTTTACTCATCTCCTAATTACTTATAGATGTCGAGATATAAGTTCCCAAAGTCAGCTCTGTGCAGTAAAAATTTCTTCTTCGCGATTTCAAAACTCTTCCCAAACAACTTGTAGTGTATCAACCATAACTTTTTGTACATAACTCTAAATGCCAAATGGTTAGTATTTCCGAAAACTATACAACTTTCAGTTTTGGATTATTTTCAAATTCCTTATAGATTGCGAGATATAAGCTTCCAAAGTCTGCTCTGTGCAATAGAAATTTCTCGCGATGCACACTGCTGTAGCCAAAAACCAGCAAGTAAAAATGGCCTAGAAATAGTCTGAATCGACTCTGAAACTCACTCGAGCCACTCGGGACCCGTCCGAATATACCAACAAGTCCCATAACATAATATGGACTTAGTCAAGGCCTCAAATCACATCAAACAATACTGAAACAACGAATTGCACCTCGAATCGAACTTATGAAACGTATCAAATCAATACATAATGACTTCAAATTTTGCTCACGAGTCTTAAATGAAATAATGGAGTTGTTCCTATTTCCGAAATCGAATTTCGACCCTGATATCAATAAAGTCAACTCCCGATCAAACTTTCTAAAAATCTTCCATTTTGCAACTTTCGCCAAAATGTGTCAAATTGTCCTACGGACTTCTAAATCTAAATCCGGATATAGGCTAAGTACGAAATAAACATACAAAGCTATTGACATCATCAAAATCCTATTCCGGGTTCGTTTTCTCAAAAGCCTAACTCCGATGAACTCTTTTCATTTAAGCTTCAAAAATAAGGATTGTTCTTCCAATTTAATTCTGAACCTTCCAAAAATCAAACTCGACCGTACACGCAAGTCATAATACGCATTACGAAACTGCTCGAGATCTTAAACCGTCGAACGGGATGCTAATTCTCAAAACGACAAGTCGGGTCGTTATAGAGAGCTTTTATTATTTAGTCAAAGTCAGGTTGTTTGAATTTCGGATTTGATTATCTTTAAAGGAATAAGCTCATTTTACTCGTTTTAGAAACACAATTCAACTCCAGAAAAAGAAATATATATTTTTGTTTTTGGTCGCCAGAAAATAACTTATTTTCTGGAACGCAAGCACACCCTTGCAAAATAGCAATAATCTCTCTTTAAAACGATAACCAAGAAATGGAAAAACAAAAAAAGAATTGTTTTTCATTGGGAATTAGAATATTTGCATAATATTGCCATTTATTGTTTGGAGATTGGCACTCTCAGTTCTCATCTCACCACATAATCGAAGTGAAATTAAAAAGAGTTTGCCTAAATAATCTAATGACTTAAAATAGAGATGCAGACTATCGATATCGTATATATATTAGGAAATTTCAATATATTCTTTTACAAGTTTGGTCTTTAATCCACAAGCCATTATCATTATGAACTTCTCTTGATATTTGAAAATAAAAAAACCAAGATTTAGTTTAATTACCATCATTCAGTAAGCAGGTAAATCAAGATTTAGTTTGGTGTGATAGAAAGCTTTGATGCTGAACACAAACTTAATTTAGATAAATTTGATGTGGTGCAATTGAACCAAATCTTGGTTTAAACTGGAAAACGGATGCCTCTAACCTAGAAATTTCATAATTACGACGCAGCTTTGTAAAATGTAATTATATTAATTGAGAGTTGGAATTTAATGTAGAATTTTCTATGTAAAAAAAAATCTTACTTATTCAACTAGCCGTTGATGCATTATTTAACGGCAAAATACAAAATTGGCCGGTCGGCTGACAGTAATTGGACTCTCTAGACAAAAGTTATATAATATATATATATATATATATATATATATATATCAACTATTATTATTTAAAGCGGCTAAAAATATACATTTCTCTTATTTAGCTATACAAGATTTAGAAATGTCTAGCACCATGTAAAAAGGGATAATCGGCCCATCACATACTTTCTTTTTGGGAACTTTACATAACTGTCACAATTTAAAAGAAATATATCAAATTCTTAGCATGAAATTTAGTATTACCGCAGTGGCAGAAAAATATTTATATTTGTAGCACATAGTTCCATTAAAATAAAAATATTAGTTATATATTAATCCCTAAATATAAGAAAATTGAATAAAAAGTCAACAATTCTTTATACGAAAATTGTGCTTTTGTTTTCTATTTATTTATTAGCTTTCCTTCTTTTTCTTCATATTTCCTTCTTTTCTGCAGAAGCCAATATATCTTTTAAATTTGTTTCATTCGTTTCTTTTTAATTATCTTTCTTAAGTTTTTCTCTACCTTCTTTCTTCCTTTCTTAACTTAAAGATTTTACTTAAATAATAATATACGTAAATATATACAAAACGTATATATTAAAACTATACGTTGAATTCACATATAAAATATACATAAAAATACATCTTCAATTAAGATGACACTTGACATATGAAATATATATAAAAAAAATATATCTTAAATTTAATTAAGATGGCACTAGACATATAAATATAAAAAATATATATATAAAACATACATCCTGAATTAAAATGGCACTTGACATATAAAATATATTTGAAATATACGTTAAAAATATATCTTAAAATAAGATTGCACTTCACAAATAAGTATACAAAAAATATATACATAAAAATACATTTTGAATTAAAATGATACTTGATATACAAAGTATAAAAGACGTCCAAATCAATACATCTTGAATTTATGTGGCATTCACATATGCATCAGATTTTCGAAAATGGAGTGAAGAAGATAAATGTTGGAAAGAGAGAATGGAGATAGAAAAAAGTACTTCCCGTGATTAATGCAGTCACTTAACTTATTAAATGTTGAGCATAAGTTTTATAATATGCTAATAATAAAAAAAAGTACTCTTTATGGAATAAACAAGAAAAGATTCTATATTTTTAAATAATAGTTAAAAAGAGATAAAGCGCGTAAAAAACTCTATTTATCTATTTAATATTCAAAATTATCATCAAAACACTTCGTTACACCGTATGTCTGTCTCGTGTGATTATCCAAAATCACATATTTAATTCCCAATGAAATACCATAATAACTCAGAAATAATAACTCGAGTTAAAATATTACTTTAAAAACTTCCATGGAAATTTCGCTTCCTATAAGTCATGAGTTCGAACCGTGGAAGCAGCCACTAATGTTTGCATTAGGTTCAGCTGTCTACATTATGCTCCTTGGGATGCGGCCCTTCCCAAGTTGCTTGCCAATTAAAGTATGAGTTTTTGGGCTCAATATCAAACGAGACAACCAAGGACTACTAAATTGGCTCCTCAAAATTAATTAAATTTATCTGGGCCTATTTCAACGGTGTAGGCCCAATTTAGAAAGAAACAAAAAAAAATGAGTTTTTTAAACGCTTGATTCCCTTTTAACTATTATTTAAAAATATAGAATTATTTCTTGTTTATTCCATAAAGAACACTTTTTTTCATTATTAGCATATTATAAAAATTGTGCTCACCATTTAATAAGTTAACTGAATGCGTTAATCACGGAAAGTACTTTTTTCCATCTCCATTCTCTCTTTCCAACATTCATCTTCTTTACTCCATTTTCGAAAATCTGATGCATATGTGAATGCCACATAAATTCAAGATGTATTGATTTAGACGTCTTTTACACTTTGTATATCAAGTATCATTTTAATTCAAAATATATTTATATGTATATATTTTTTATATATTTATTTGTGAAGTGCCATCTTATTTTAAGATGTATTTTTAATGTATATTTCAAATATATTTTATATGTCAAGTGCCATTTTAATTCATGATGTGTGTGTGTGTGTGTGTGTGTGTGTATATATATATATATATATATATATATATATATATGTGTGTGTGTGTGTGTGTGTGTGTGTCTAGTGCCATCTTAATTAAATTTAAGATATATTTTTTTATATATATTTCATATGTCAAGTGTCATCTTAATTTAAGATGTATTTTTATGTATATTTTATATATGTTAATTCAACGTATAGTTTTAATATATACGTTTTGTATATATTTACGTATATTATTATTGAAGTAAAATCTTTAAGTTAAGAAAGGAAGAAAGAAGGTAGAGAAAAACTTAAGAAAGATAATTAAAAAGAAACGAATGAAACAAATTTAGAATATATATTGGCTTCGGCAGAAAAGAAGAAAAGATGAAGAAAAAGAAGGAAAGCTAATAAATAAATAGAAAACAAAAGGCACGATTAAAGCAAGTTCCCTATTATATATTTTTATAGCACAATTGTTATAAAAAGGCACGATTAAAGCACACTTGTTATATTTTTTTAAAATTGTGACAATTATGTAAAGTTCTCTATTATATATTAACAATGTGTAAGCACCGGTTAAAGCAAGTTAAATTGGGTAAGAATTGAGATATTTGTAAAGAATGTTTTTGAAAATGACTATTGCGTACAAGTAGCAGAAATTATTTTTCCTTTTCTTGATGAATATTTTTTGATAAATAATAAATATTAGAAACTATTTTCATCTGAAAAAAGAATGTTTTCTTCCACATCAAGCATACCTAATAGGGGTTCGATCCTTTTATGTATAGTAAAAATTAAATATATAACGTTATATGAAGGATCAAATCCAAAGCAAAACCTAGCATGAAGAAGAAAAGTTTGCCAAATTAGTAAAACAGCAGAGGCGAATCCAGAATTTAAATCCTGTGGGTTCAATTTTAAGATTTTTAATATTGAACCCATTATATTTTTAAAGTTATGGGTTCATATCTATTATTTTTATAATTTTAATGAATTTTTACATACAAATTTTTACTCCGCGTCGAAAGTTATGGGTTCAGTTGAACCCGTAGCTAGCACGCTACGTCCGCCTCTAATAAGATTGCATAATTCATGCAAAAACATCAAAACTTTTAAAAAAAATAAGTTTTATATATTAACAGACGTAAAAAGACTATAAGGCTCATTTTAATATGACACATGCTTCAACAAGTATCTACCCTATATATGTTTTATGTTATCAACTTATATTTAGGACAAGAGTGAGTTGCTCTAGTGGTAAGCACCCTCCACTTCCAACCAAGAGGTTATGGGTTCGAGTCACCCCAAGAGCAAGGTGGGAGTTCTTGAAAGGAGGGAGCCGAGGGTCTATCGGAAACAATCTCTCTACCCCAGAGTAGGGGTAAGGTTTGCGTACACACTACTTTGTTGTTGTTATCCAACTCTACCCTAGAGTAGGGGTAAGGTTTGCGTACACACTACCCTCCCCAAACCACACTAGTGGAATTATATTGGGTTGTTGTTGTTGTTATCCAACTTATATTTAGCGATTTGACATATATATACGTGCAATTATCTTTTAATAAATCACGTCGCACTAATTTCCGACATGAAAAATTGACATAAAATCATGGTTAAAAAAAAGCGATAGAGCAGAAGGCCTTACATGAAAGATTAAGAGCATGTCAAGATAGCCAGGATGACCTGCCTGCAACCAAATTGAAAGGATCGATCATTTATTAATTATCATATACTTTTTTTTTTTTGAGAATTGACAAATGGAGTAGGCAAGTCATCCTTGGCTACTAAACAACACTCTTTAATTTCATGTAAGATCTCTCTTTATTTTATTTTATGCACTTAGCTAGTGTACCAAAGCCTTTTTATATAGCTTCAACATAGTGAAAATAACGGTGATGATCATTATCTTCTTTTTTCTTTTAATTCCTATTTGACATTCGTCCTGTTTGGGATATAATCTTCTTGATTTTGGATAAGAATAGAAAGAAATCTGTTCTTCAAAGCATCGATATATATATTCTAGCCAAGGGCAGATGTACAGTTCAAGGTTCGGGTTTGACAGAACTCAATAACTTTGTCTAAATTTTATATTTGCCTTAAAAAATTTATTATTGATATGTTGAATTTATTAATTTAGTACGAGTTCGGTAGAACTCAATAACTTTGATCGAAACACTGTATTTATTTTAAAAAATTTATTATTGATATGTTGAATTTATTACTTTAAAACCTCACAAGAGCTAAAATCCAGAACTCATAAATTTTAAATATTGCTTGCCTCTGAATTTCTAGCAAGTTTTTCATCATACTTTGTAGGCAAAATTGCATAATCTCAATTCTCAACCTCACGCTTTGCGAATGATTTATTGCTTATGAGGAAATCTCAAGGTGCAACAGATGATATCAAAGTCTTAAATACTTACAAGCTATTTTACTTAGTTAAGTTAGTCAAAAAAGGAAAAGAACTATAATTTTTTTTTTTTTGACTTGGATATCAGATAGCAGATAGTTATACAAAAAAGAAATCACGTTCACTTATTTGAGGGATACATCTTAGTTGATATTTAGCTTGTTTAAGCATTTTGCCATGTATTCGGTCGTTGAACAAAATTATTACTGTGCAGACCAAGTATATCTATTTTTCAATCATGGGAATGAAAGTCTAAAACTCATCAAAATGTGTAGATTCTTGAGAAAGTAGAGAATATGGCAAATTAAAGAAGCAAATTACATTTATGAATAAAGCTGGAATATTGGACTTTAGTAAAAGCATGGCTAAAAGGAGTCTTGTGTCGAACCCTTTTAACATGAGACTCGGAGAACCAAATCCATTTGTTATGCCCCACTTAAAAACAAGGTCAATCACAATTCAATGTGGAGAAAATGCAATAAATAGTTTCTATGACTGACTCAGACTTTTTAAAAAAAAAATTGAATTGATCCCGTCAGAATAAAAATTCACTTAATTGATACATGTACATATTGCAAAGTCATTTGAGCGAAGCGATAGGTTTTGAGCTAGTTCTTGTCGGATAATTCACTTGATTGTTACATGTACATGTTTATCTGTAAAATGGTACAGTTGAATTTGTTACGTGATTTATATACAAGCGAAGTGATTTGACCTAAAATGATAAATAAAGTAGATTAAAAATAAGCTTTAGCGTTAAATCAAAGGAAGTGACAGGCCTATCTCTGGGAGTGATGCTTCCGAGGAAAGAAATAAGAGCAATATAAACAGAAAGTAAAGTTGTGTTATTTAGCTTGAGAATAGAATGTAGCATAAGTTTTGCCAAAGATTTTGTATCCCTACAATGACCGTTGAAGCTACTATTTATAGTTATACATAGGAAACAAGATACTAGGATCAAACCCCTCTTAAATGACAATAAAAGGGGCCATTGATGAATATGTAAAGGCAGGCTATGAATGCCAAAATTCTCTGCAACGGCTGCCTATTTAATACTAGGGAATATTCTTCATTAAATGCCATCGGGCGACAAAAATTCAACCCGCTCATGTTGATCGTTTTTCCCTCAGGATTTATCTGGTGACAATTGCAGCCGCTGTTCCCAGTATTGGTTCTCACTCGATTTCTCTTTCACCTGTCTCCGGTTCCACGTGTCGCCCTATCATTTGATCATTTAATATAAGATAATTTTATCCTATACAAATAGTCTCACTGCTTTCCGGTGACACATCTTTGTGTCATCGGAAAGTTGATGAAGATATCTTTCTTGGCGAAAAATATTTCTGAAGCTTTCTGCATAGTCTCTGACACTTGATAAGACGCACGTCTGTTCGCATTTAATAGCCCGAACACGTGTTGCCCCACGATTCAACAATATTTTTGCCGGTTCTCGAGATAATTATGACCCCGATTTTTGCCGTCTATATCTATACTTATACTCATCATCTCACCTCTTTCACTTCCAAAGCCCTCATAAGTTTATTACCTTCTTTGCTCTTAAGTTTCTTCTACTTTCATCTTTTTCCGACTTTCTTCAAAACTCAGTCACCTTCCTGCTATTTTGGCTTCTTTTACTGAATCTTTTAAGAACTCTGGTCTTCTTTTCGGTGGAGGCCCGAAGAAAAGCAAAGATAAAGAGGTTGATGTTGATATTGTTTCTCATACAGTGAGCACCATCATACCCAAACATTTGAGCATTGTTAACGACTTCCAAGAGAAGTTCTCTTTTACGAATCCTCGAACTTCGCCTGTTAGCAGGTATCTCTCTTTTATTCGCCATTCTAGTATTCCTACTATGAAGGATGATTATAACTGCCATGCCTAAACATCATTGCTCCATACCTGGTTGAGCGGGTTACCTTCACCAAGAAGAGTTTTACGTATGTCTATACATTCCCCTTCACTTTGGGTCCGTTTCTTTGAGTGAGAGACTTGACCCCGTGATCTTAGAATTATACCACCGGTACCAGGTCTGCTTGGCACAAGTAGGCCCTTCTGTGTGGCTAACGGTGGCTTGTCTGCGGCAGCTGTGCACAGAGATGGGGAAAACCCTAACCCTGGCACATGATGAACCTCTACTCCCCCAAAATCTTCAGTGGGGGAGTAATAAACTTCAACAAGCGTAGCCATCATGCTCTACTTACCAGCATGGATGATGACAATGACCGTGAGTGGATAGAGCGATTTGTCATCATTGCTACCAGGAATATCATCCCGACCACAACTCCATATTTTCCCGAATCATGGAGTCGTTCACGTAAGTTTGTAGTCTAACTCTTCCTCCGTAAAAAGATTGTTCCTAGTCATTGCTAACCCTTTTATTTCCGTTATTTCAGCTACTCGGTGGACACCATCAAGAGTTGAAGTCCTGGACCAATAGGTTCAAGAGATTCTGGATATTACTACGCCAGAATCCAGTTGGTGGAAGGAGCTGGCCCCCAAATACGGGTGGAAGGTCAAGAACCACGGTAAACTAATTCTTTCTACTTTTCGCCTCTGTAAGTGCATAAGAAAACTTGCTAACCTTACATTTTTACTTGATTCAAGGCTCCCGTAGGGCTTTGTTACCTGCCCCAAAGTCAAGGTTTTGGCCTGCGAGGTTGTTGCAAGACGGTCTCACTCAAAGTGCTGCCCTCGGATCAGCCTTTGGTGCAGGTGCTTCCTCTCGGAGTCCCCAGCTAGAGAACAAACAACCAAAAATGCGACGTTCTTCCTCGGCTGGGGGATAAAAATAAGAAAATAAATAAGGCCATACCCGAGCTGGCCGCAACCACCGTGGTCATTGATGATGACAGGGAAGATATTGATGAAGAGGCTTCTCTCAATGTAGACAACGATATTCATCAGCTCAACAGAATGCTCAATCTAGGGAGCTTAGAAACCCAACCGAAGGCGAGGTCCGAGCGCTTTGGGGAGAAATGGAGATGGTAGAGAATGCTGATTCTCACTTTTTGGTCCCAGTTGCTGCTTCTGGTCCTGTGAGGTCGAAAACCGGGCCTCTTCTTCCTTTGGTTGATGAGCAACCAATAATCAACACTACCACTATTGCAACTGCTTCTCAAACTACAACACCATCAGCCTCATTCCCATCCACACCAGCTGCGCCTTCATCACCAGCAACTGCTACATCTCCTCCACTGGCCACAGATGTCCGAGAAGAAGGTGCTTCTCCTCCCTATTCTCCTGATCACGGGAAGTAAGGGCACAATTATTTACCCCCTTCTCCAGATCCCCGAGGAAGGAGGAGCGTCACTCTCTCGATTTTGAAGGAGTTCCATCTACTATCCAAGACAGTGGAGCTTGCCAATTACCTGAAGCCAATGGCTTCAGAGAAAGATAAGAAGAAGATACATTCCCTCTCCGGGGAGGGTACGTTGAACAATTCCATACACAATGCGGCATCGGTATAGTACTTGTTCTCTTACTCTTGTTTTTTGTTTATCTCTTATAATGGGTTTTCTGACTTTGACATATGTTTTGCAGGCTAACTTTCTTGCGTCCGTGGGCCTTCAGAGGTTGATCCTTGATAAATAAGGACTTATGTCCGAGCGGGATCAGCTGTTGGCTGAGAGGAACCAAATTACTGCTCGCCTCTTGGTGCTGGAAGCAAAAGCTTCTGAAGCAAATATGCTAGAGGCTCGGTTGCAGCAAAGCGAGCAGGAAGTGATGGCCCTTAGCCAAGAAACCACTCAGCTTAATGTACAGTTTCAAGAGGCTAAGGCTAAATGGGCTGGGGTTCAAGATGCTGTGCTCGCTGATGCCGAGCGCGAGTCTGCCTCCATTGAGCGAGTGAATAATTTGGAGGCAACCTTGAACTCCAAATCCGAAAGGGATGTTGCTGCCGAGGAGAAGCGGGCCCAGATGGAAGAGAGTTATAAGAAGATCATGAAGCAAAACCGTGTTTACATATCAACACTCTGTGATCTTTGATCTTAGCCTTGGCGCCACAAGATTCAAGCGGGATGGTCTTAGCCGAGGTTGACAGACTTAAGGCAAAGCTCCAATACCAAGGGGATTCCCTCATTTTTGAAAATACATACTCTATGTACCATATGAGGAGGAAAACCTTGGAGGAGGCCAAAGCAGGCGTCATTGATATTGATGATGAAATCACCAAGGCCCGAGCACTTATGTTAACTGCTCGAGAACGTCTCCCAGCTCAGCCTGATGCAACTGACTCTTCTAGTACTAATTCCGAGTATACGGAAACCAAGGGGGGAACTTGATGAGAATGATGATGAAGGTCAAGATCCTGCACGTGCGGCAGATCTGCCCTATTCTCCCGGAAGGGGGTAGGGGGGGCATAGATGCCTCTCTCCCCCGAGTTCATGCGGCGATGAAGTTCAAAGTTTTCCTCTTTTCTTTATTATTTCCTTTTGTTCTTTTGTACTTATGCTATTTGGCATGTTGATAAATAAAGAAGTCTTTTGTTTAAGTATTGCGCAAAGTTTATTCTTTTTGGGTTGAATTAGAGAAGACTTCGGGTATATTTTCATCTGATAGCATTTGGGTTACGGGAATAAATTCTTCCGAAACCAACCCTTTTCTATGAGGGTTTCATAAGAGAAGGCTCTCTTATGTTTACGGTGATCTTGAAGAGGACGTCTCCTGTTTATTTCGGCACAAGCATTTAAAGTCTTTAGTTAACATTCAAATGATAAAATCGATTCATCGTTTGGACAAGAAACAAGATAAAAATAAAAGGAATTTATTTTATTCCTTCTATATTCAAAAGTACATAAGCATTCGCTTGCTGAAAACACAATTGCCAATACATGTGGTTAACTTGTACAACTTGTTTCTACGGGGCTGGCCATGCTATCCCCGGTCTTGATGAGATATTATTGTTCCCGGATCTCGTAGTCCCGATTTTTATGGCAATCATGTTGCTGTATTCTCATACTATTCTCCCAGTGTTCGAATGCAAAGTATGCGAATTGGAACACTGGAATTCTTGCTCCTTTGAGGAAAATCACTTGTGAACGGTTGAATAATCTTTGTTTATATGGCAAGCTTTGTTTCCCGTTAGGAACTTTGCCATCGAGCCAAAGATTATTTAACCATCCCGTAGTGTCTTGTTGTTTTGAGTGCCTTGTCTTTTCAAGGTCTTAACGTTGCAGATGATGCTCCTTTTGTTGCTGCCTCGTGAAAAACCTTGCCAGAAAAATCTGATTTGGACAAAAATTGGTCGAAGGGAAAAAGAGTGCATCACATACTTTCAATATAGGTAGGATCCATCAGCAGTAATACCTTTTAAGGTGACTCGCATTCTTGTTTCTTGGAAATTTGACTCCATCTTGATTCTCCAGCTCGTATGATCCTTTACCGGTGATAGCTGAAACCCAGTAGGGGCCTTCCCACATCGAGCCCATCTTTCTAGCGTTAATTTCCCAAGTGTTCTGAGTCACTTTCATCAAAACCAAGTCTCCTACATTAAAGTAGCGGAGATTGTCCCTTCGGTTATAGTATCTTTCCATCCTTTGTTTCTAAGCCACCATCCTTCATAGTTTCCATCCTCCGGTTATAGTTTCCAAGTCCCTGCATTCATAGAGCAGTTCCAACTTTACCTGTAATGCTTTATTATTTGTTTCTTCGTCTGTTTAAAAAAATGTAAGGTTGGTTCACCTACTTTCACTGGGATCAGAGCTTATGCGCCATATACGAGGGAGAAAGGTATCTCTCCCGTGCTTGATTTTGCCGTCGTCCGGTACGCCCATAACACGCTTGGTAACTCTTTCGGCCTCTTGCCTTTAGCTGCTTCTAACCTCTTTTTGAGGTTTTGAATAATCACCTTATTAGTTGATTCCGCCTGACCATTAGCGCTCGAATGATATGGTGAGGATATAATCCTTTTGATCTTCAGGTTTTCAAGAAATTTTATGACTTTGGATCCTACGAACTGTTGTCCATTATCATAGGAAATCTTCTTTGATATTCCGAACCGACAAATTATGTTTTCCCATGTGAAGTCGACAACTTCGCGCTCACTGATCTTTTGGTAAAGACCTACTTCAACACATTTAGTGAAGTAATCAGTTAAAATTAAAAAGAATCTTACATTTTCGGGACCTGGTGGCAACGACCCAACTATATCCATCCCCCATTTCATGAATGACCAGGGGATAGTACCGAATGCAAGAGCTTTGCCGACTGGTGTACCAATTGTGCATGGCACTGACACTTGTCTCATTTCTGAACGAATGCCTTTGCGTCTTGCTCCATCTGGGGACAGTAGTATCCTGCCCTAATCAGCTTTAGCACCTACGAATCTACACTGAAATGGTTTCTCAAATTCCTTTATGACCTCTCTCATTATGTAGTCTTCCTTGGAGGCTCCTAGACATCAGGCAACGAGCCTTGGAACGATCTCCTATATAACTGTCTGCGTAGTGCCCGTGATGCCTTTACGTCTCCGGGAAGCTTGCCATAATGAAGATAATTGATGAATTCATTCCTCTATTCCCAGACTAGGTTGGTTGTATTTACTTTACAATAGTCATCCACATCCAGTACCGAATGCATGAGTTGAACGACAGTACCAGAGTCAGATTCTTTTATCTCCATGTACGACCCCAAATTGGCCAAAGCATCTGCTTCTACGTTCTTTTCTCTCGGGATGTGTGTGATTTACCACTCCCTAAATCGTGTAAGCAAAGCTTGAACTTAAATCACATATTATTGCATGCGTTCCTCCTTTGTGTTAAAAATTTCATATACTTGGTTTACTACCAGTTGGGAATCACATTTGATTTCTATGATCTCAGAGCCAAGTTCCTGGGCTAGTTCAAGTCCTGTAATCAAAGCCTCATACTCGGTGTCATGCCCTAAAACCACATAACCGACACTCGGTACTCTACCCAACCCCAGTGAATTATCCTCTAAATTAATACTCATCTATATGCCTAATAGGGGGATGCGAAAACCTCTTCAAGTATAATCATTTTAAGATATAAAATAAAACATAAATAATGACTTAAAGTAACTATTTTCCTTTGAAAAACAACTTCATAAAGATAAAAGGAAGTTTCATTCATGCATGCCATAAGAGTAACCATAGTATTACAACCCAAAAATGAATACTACTATTGTCTTTGGAATCTCTATGACACGAAAATGATATAGTCAACCAAGGCATAACCCAGTGGATCAAAAAGAATAATAATATAATAAAGTCCTCCATGAGTACAAGTATGAAGTCTCACCACAAAGCGGCAACAGAGAATGTAGAGCTGCCCTATGCACGCGGCCCAAGCTGCTCAGGTCAAATCCCTAACAACAGAAATGGAAATGTGGCCGAAAGAATCATGTCCAAGCATGCTCAGGTCCACATGCCTAGTACGAATCATGAACCTTTTCCCAAAAGAAAATAGAACAAGACTTAAGAAGATATAAAATATGCGATAATAATTGATATAAGAAAGAAGCCTTAATATTAATTAATAATTTAGAAAATAAAATAGAATAATATGGTAAAACATATTACAAAATCACGTTAGATTTTTCATTTACCGGGAGCACTATACCATCACCGACACGGAAGAAAGTCAACTAGGTTATGTACCTAGAGGCAAGTATCATATACCCTACTTGCTCAGCTCGTCTCATCGTTGTGCCGTACGAATCGACTCCGCCATGCTAATAAAGTAGCACAATAGTACCCCCTCATGGGTAGTACTCTTCCATATTTCCCAACCGTAAGGTGGGTTTTACGCCTACACCGACATGTGTAGTTTCATGACCTAATGAGAAAAAATATCCAAGTTAAATCTCGGTGAACTTAAGTAACTCCCAAAGCTTTTACATTTATCAATGATGATGTTTATAGCCAAATCAACTATTTGAGAATAGTTAAATCCAAGATATTTTACAAGTCATGTATTTTCATTTCAAAAATGCTACAAGTGCAATTCCTACTTTATTTAATTTTAAAATTGAAATAAAACCTTTCAAGAAAATAATATCCATAACACTTAAATCCTTTATGATGCATGAAATAGTACAATCCCAACTCGCTCGTCCCCACAAGCTAGGACTCACATTTAGAATTTCTATTTACCCGCGTTTCAATATGAGTTTGGAGAAAAACTCCAAGGGTAGTAAGTTTTAACATACCTCAAATTGCTACCAACCTTACCCCAAATGATCAAATAATGCCAACGAGTCACAATCTACATATACGAACTCACATAAGTTTAAAAACATATCACAACAATAACAACTAAGCTAACTAAGTACCTAACACTTAAGTCCAATTTCATAAGTTTAGCAAAAATTCCCATTTCCTCATTTGAAGGCCAATCCTTGAATTTTAGCTCTAATTCTTTCATTAAACTTTTTATGGGATCTAGTAATTCCACTAGAGACTCAAAATAACATCGTTCAAGCAAGACCCAACACTATTCATCATCCCTACCAACCAACTCTTCAATTTCAAGACTAGTTTCTAGGGTTTCATGAATGGATATTTTAAATACAAATCTATCTTCATGAATATACTCTACTTCGTCCATGGAGTATAATATATAAGTTTGGAGTGAGAGATTATCTCTTTGTCAAACCCTAGAATTTGTAAGATTTGAGTTCTTGAAGTGTCCTTGAGATTATCTTCAAAAATCCATGAATTCGATGATGTTGGAGGGTTAAGAAATATAATAAAAGAACCAAATCTATCAAAAAAGGCATTTAATTCTTACCTTGAATATTTATTAATGGTAGAGAGCTCTTCCTCCTCTCTAAACCCTCAAGACTTAGACCAAAATTATATAACTTTCTCTCTCCCGAATTATTTATAAGAGCTTCAACTGTGGATTTTAAATTTCGGATGCTTAGTTGCACGCCTTCGCTGCACTTCACTGCCTCACACTGGGTTCCAACTTATTTTGGACGCGATGGAGATGCGACGCATCAAGTGTAGCCTCTATCACTGAAGCAACATATTGATCTTCAACTTTGTTCATTCCATTTCCCAACTTAACATGTTTGCTTTTATCTTTCATGATTAATTCCATTGTTCCCTTGTCCCATTCTTCCACTTTAGTTACTGCCAACTTTTTGCCAAACTTCTCTTTCCATATTATTCCAAATATGACTGCCCACCTTTATTCTTGAAGATTTATATTTTCCAAGCACTTATCCCATTATACAAAAATTTATATCCAAGTGTTAATGATAACCTCCCAAATTTCCCTTAATCCAACATTAAGCCTTTGATAGAATAATTATCCCCAAGTGTTCCAATGACGTATTCTATTCAAGAAATCTCAGGTAACCCGGGTTAAACTAAATCGCATTCTTAAGCTCAAAATTAGTAGAAATTAATTAATAAAAATTTACGGGGCTTCACATTCTCCTCCACTTATAAACATTCGTCCTTGAATGTAAATACTTTGTCGTGTTAAAGTCCGTAAGCGAAATCTCCAAGTCTTTCCTTACTCCTTAACTCTTTAAGGCTTCGAAATTTGACTAACTCTCCTAATTTAAAACATTTCGGCATATTTTCCTTTGTTAATAGGCTTATCCCAAAATTCTAACCTGACAGTGAGCCATAAGAATATAATATAAAAGGCCCCACACGGCTCTACTCATCACATCTACATCAATAAATGCCTCCGCGACTTCATATATCTCCAAACACCATTTCATAGCCTCTCCTGACATCACAACAATAAAATTTATAACCATAAGACAAGTCTAACAACCATGCGCAATAGATAAATCAATCACATCAGAAAATCTTACCGAATTCCGACTTATAAGTAAGATAAATAATTTTCTCACTCGTTCAATGCAATTAAAGCATTATAAACTCCAAACTCGAAATTTCAATGAAACGGTCATACCTGAAGTCGCGAACAAGTGGGGGTATCGAATTTTCCTATCCTCCTCGGCCTCCCAAGTGGCTTCTTCGATGCCATGATTATGTCATAATAGTTTAACTAAGCTATATCTTTTTTTCTCAGCCTACAAACTTGCCTATCCAGAATCTCAACCGGTTCTTCTTCTTAAGATAAACCTTCATTTATTTTTACTACCTCCGCTGAGATGATGTGAGCATGATCGAGCATATACCCCCGTAGCATCGATACATGAAAAATAGGGTGAACCAAAGTTATCGATGCATGTAACTCTAGCTTGTAGTCTACTTCACCAATCCTTTTCAAGACTCGATATAGAGCAATGAATCTAGGACTTAGCTTTCCCTTCTTCCCAAATCACATAACGCCCTTCATTGGCGATACTTTCAAGAACACTTGATCACCCTCTTTAAACTCCAACTTATGTCAATGTACATCTGTATAGCTTTTTTGTCGGCTCAGAGTGGTCTTAAGCCGTTGTTGAATCAAACAAACCTTCTCTAAGGAATCATGTACAAGATCGGGACCAAGTAGTGCTACCTCAGTCGGCTCAAACCATCCAATTGGTGACCTACAACGTCGTCCGTACAAAGCCTCATAGGGAGTCATCTGGATACTAGCATGATAGCTATTATTGCAGGCACATTTAATCAAAGGTAAGTGTTCATCCCAATTCCCACCAAAATCAAGGACACAAGCCCGCAACATATCCTCAAGCATCTGAATAGTTCTCTCAGCTTGTCCACCAGTCTGCGGATAAAAAGCGATACTCAAATTGACACTTGTACCCAGTCCTTCTTGAAAGGCCTGCCAAAAATTAGCAGTAAATTGGGCCCCTATATCAGATATAATGGAAACTGGAATACCGTGAAGTTTGACAAATTCTTTCAAGTACAACTTAGCATATTGAAGTGCTGTGTCAGTCATTTTTACCGGTAAGAAATGCGCCGACTTCGTAAGTCGATCTACACTCACCCAAATAGAGTCATGCTTCAAGCGAGTGCGAGGCAAACCCACCACGAAGTCCATATAATCATCTCCCACTTTCAAAGTGGAATCTCAATATTCTGAGCCACCCACTAGGTCTTTGATGCTTAGCTTTTACTTGCTGGCAATTTAAACACCTAGTCACGAAATTCGAAATATTTTCCTTTATTCGATTCCACCAATAGATCTCCCGCAAATCCTTGTATATTTTTGTGGACCCTGAATGTATAGAATATATCGAGTTGTGTGCCTCAAAAATAATTTCTTTACGAATTCCATCAACATCTGGCATGCACAAACGACCGTTCATCTTCAATACCCCATCCTTGTCAAGAGAAAATGCAAGGATATCTTTAGATTGTACACCATTTCGAATATTCACCAAATTTGGAACTTCAAATGCTTAGCCATGACACGCTAAATAAGAGAGGAATGTTCTATGGCACAAACGGCAATGTCTTTAGCTATCGGTAAATGTGCCAAAGTACCTCATGACTTTCGGCTTAGCGCGTCAGCTACCACATTCACCTTTACCAGATGGTAATGAATACTTACATCATAATCCTTCAATAGTTCTAACCATCTCCTTTGCCTCAGGTTCAATTCCCCTTGCTTGAATATATATTGCAAGCTTTTATGGTCGGTGTATATTTCCTAGGGCTCACCGTATAACTAATGCCGCCAAATATTTAAAGAAAATACAAACGCGACAAGTTTCAAGTCATGGGTCGGATAGTTCTTCTCATGGATCTTCAACTGTCTAGAAGCATAAGCAATAACCTTACCTTTCTGCATCATGACACAACTCAACCCAACTCTAGAGGCATCAAGGTAAACCACAAAGTCACCCAAACCTATTGGCAACATCAATACCGACGTCGTAGCCAATCTAGCTTTAAACTCTTGAAAACTTCTCTCACAAGCATCCGACCACTGAAACTTCACTGTTTTCTGTATCAACTTAGTTAACGGAGATGTAAGAGTAGAAAATCCTTCAACAAACCGCTGATAGTAGCCCTCAAATCCCAAGAAACAACGAATCTCTGTCGGTGTAGTTGGTCTAGGCCAACTTTTAACCGTTTCAATCTTTTGAGGATCAACCTTAATACCTTCACGATATACCACATGACCCAAGAATGCTACGGATTCCAAAAGCGTCTGTAACACTATTCTCAAATGGTCCTCTTGACTTTGCGAATAGACTAATATGTCATCAATGAAAACAATCACGAACCTGTCAAGAAATGGTTTGAAAATCCAATTCGTTAGATCCATAAAGGTTGCGGGTGCATTTTTTAGCCAAAATTACATCACCAAAAATTCATAATGCCCGTAGCGGGTCTGAAAAGCTGTTTTGGGAATATTCTTATCTCGAATTTTCAACTGATGATACTCCGACCCTAAATCAATCTTCGAGAAGCACTTTACCCCTTGCAACTGGGCAAACAAGTCATCTATTCGAGGTAATGGATACCTATTCTTGATGGTTACCTTGTTATGTTGCCTGTAGTCAATACACATCCTGAAAGAACCATCTTTCTTTTTCACAAATAGCATTAGAGCACCCCAAGGCGATACACTAGGTCTAATAAATCCTTTATCGAGTAAATATTTCATTTGCTCCTTCAATTCTCTTAACTCGGCTGGAGCCATTCGGTGCAGGATAATAGATATCGGCTGCATATCTGGCACCACATCAATCCCAAACTCGATAACCCGATTTGGTGGAATACCTGGAAGTTCATTAGGAAAAACATTAGGAAACTCGTTAACAATTGGCACAGACTGAATGCTTGTTACCTCTGCAGTTGTGTCAGTGACTCTAACTAAATGATAAAGACATCCCTTCGTGATTATCTTCTTCGCCTTGAGGTATGAAATAAATTTACCTCGAGGCTCATCAATATTGACCTTCCACTCACAAACTGACTCATTAGGAAACTCAAACTTGATCACTTTAGCACGTAAATCAAGAATGGCATAACACTTGTATAACCAATCCATCCCCATAATTACATCAAAGTCAACCATTTCTAGTTCAATGAGGTCTACCGTAGTCTCTCGATCTTGAATTATAATCACACAACCCCTATAGACGTGGGAGGCAATAATAGAATCTCCCACCGGAGTCGATACATAAAATGGTTCAAGTAGTTATTCTGTCTCTATCCCAAAATCTAAAGCAAAGTACAGAGTAACATAGGAAAAAGAAGATCCAGGATCCATAAGAGCATAAACATCTGGAGCACAAACAGTAAGTATACCTGTGATGACAACATCTGAAGCCTCTGCAGTAGGGCGAGTAGGCGTGGCATAGAAACGAGGATAAGTCCCCTGAGAAGTAATAGCTGTTTGCGGAACCTATCCTGCACTGCTACCACTGTGGGCCACATTGCCTCTAGGTGGTGTTGGTGCAACCGAAGTAGTAGACATAAAAGGCGTCAGATGATCTCTCGAACCCTGTTGCCGGTTAGGGCAAAACTTTCGGATATGACCCGTCAACCCGCAACCATAGCACGGACCACAGGGGACCCTGGTAACACTAGACTGACGCTAATTAAAACCCATACTACTCTAATCATGATGTGCAGTACGATGGTCACTCTGAATGGTCCTAGACTGGCCTCCCTGTCCGGAACTGTATGCCACTCGAGGGCTACTAAAAGCTATCTGTATCCTAGACTGCGGTGGGCTAGATGGCCCTCTATTTCTCTGCCCCTTGCCCGAACTAGGCAATATACTGAAAGTGCCAAAAGCCCGATCCTTTTTGTTCTGATACCTGTTAGCCCTCTCATCCGGATGAATCCTCTCGAGATCCATTGCTAGGTCCACAAAGTCAGTAAAGGTAGTGTTTCTTCTCCCACTAGCTGTATCTTTTTTGATGTCCGGAATCAAGCCACGAGCAAAGCGATCAATCTTCTCATCCTCAGTGGGGATGAGGTGGGGAGCATACCGGGATAACTTCTCGAATTTGATGCTATACTCTAGGATGGTCATGGTATCCTACTTTATGGTCTCAAACAATAACGCAAGGGAAGATCTCACTCCCGGTGGTAACCACTTCTTAATGAAGATCTTCTTAAACTCTACCCAAATCATTGGAGGTGCATATTCCGATCGACTCTTCTCTACCCCTTTGAACCAGAGGTCAGCAATGTCTTTCAACTGGTAGGCTGCCAATCGAACCACCCGGTAGTCTTTAAATCCCAACAAAGTAGAAGCTTTCTCAACTTCCACCAAGAAGTCCTGAGGGTATGAAGTACGATCTATACCAGTGAAAACTGGCCGCTCAAGTCTCACAAATTTCATGGCCAACTTTGTCATGTCCTCAACCGCTGGTGCTCTCATCCCTCCTTTTGGAGTGCCTAGATACCCACTTGAAGGTTCTATTGGGTATGCATAGACATGAAGTCAACAAAAGTATCCATAGCTTAACTAATATCAGTGAGGGTCTTCTCCAAATGATTTGGTTATGGAGGTGGAGCAGGTGCCTCATCAACTTCTTCCTCGAGCTCCTGGACCATCCTTAGAGCCATTGGATCTAGCACAATCCGTGCTCTTGCAGCCTTCAGAGGTCGACCCCTAGGACTAGTGGGTACCCCTCCCGAAGCCGCATCGGGTATAGGAGCATCTTCCCAATTCATATTACTGCCACGCATGTTCACCATATTCTGCCAATTGATATAGCGCATGAGTCAAGAATTATTTCTCAGTTCTATTGCACGATTCTAGAACAAGAAGACAAAGTGAAACATTCCTATAATGTCCATGTAGCCTTCTCGATATAAGTGTAGTGCACAACACACCCAAAAGGAGAACACTATCAGACATGATTCCATAGACCTCCTAGGACTCGAGTTAGAACCTAGGGCTCTGATGCAAAGTTTGTCGCGCACTAAAATCGCGTGACTGACACTCCGTACTCTACCCAACCCGAGTGATCCATCCCATAGATTAATACTCATCTATATGCCTGATAAGGGGGTGCGAAAGCCTCTTCAAGTATAATCATTTTAAGATATAAAACAAAACATAAATATTGTCTTTAAGTAACTATTTTCCTTTGAAAGAAAACTTCATAAACATAAAAGGAAGTTTCATTCATGCATGCCATATGAGTAACCATAGGATTACAACCCAAAAATGAATATTACTATTGTCTATGGAATCTCTATGACACGGAAATAAAATAGTCAACCAAGGCACAACCCGGTATCTCAAAATAATAATAATATAATAAAGTTCTCCACGCGTACAAGTGTGGAGTCTCACCAAAAAGAACCAACAGAGAATGTAAAGCTGCCCTATCCACGCAGCCCAAGCTGCTCAGGTCCAGTCCCTAAAAACAGAAATAGAAATGTGGCCGAAAGACCTAAGCTCCACATGCCTAGTACGAATCATGAACCGTTCCCCAAAAGAGAGTAGGACAAGTCTTAAGAAGATATAAGATATGCGATAATAATTGATATAAGAAAGAAGCCTTAATATCAATTAACAATTTAAAAAATAAAATAATATAGTAAAACATATTTCAAAATCTTCCTTTAGCATTAATCTTTGCAAAGTCATGTTAGATGGATTATGTAACATGATTTTGTAGGTTATGTACTCTACCGAGAGCACTATACCATCACCGACATGGAAGAAAGTCAACTAGGTTATGTACCTAGCTGCAAGTATCATATACCCTACTTGCTCAGGTCGTCTCATCGTTGTGCCGTACGAATCGACTCAGCCATACTAATAAGGTAGCACAATAGTACCCCCTCATGGGTAGTACTCTGCCATAGTTCCCAACCGTAAGGTGGGTTCTACGCCTACACCGGTACGTGTAGTTTCATGACCTAATGAGGAAAAATATCCAAGGTCAATCTCGGTAAACTTAAGTAACTCCCAAAACTTTTACATTTATCAATGATGATTTTTATAGCCAAATCAACTATTTGAGAATAGTTAAATCCAAAATATTTCACAACTCATGTATTTTCATTTCAAAAATGCTACAAGTGCAATTCCTCCTTTATTTAGTTTTAAAATAGAAATAAAACCTTTCAAGAAAACAGTATTCATAGCACTTCAATATTTTATGATGCATGAAATATTACAATCCCAACTCGTTCGTCCCCACAAGCTAGGACTCACATTTAGAATTTCTATTTAATCGCATTTCAATATGAGTTTGGAAAAAATCTCCGAGTGTAGTAACTTTCAACGTACCTCAAATTGCTTCCAACCTTACCCCAAATGATCCAATAATGCCAATGAGTCATAATCTATATATACGAACTCACATAATTTTAAAAACGTGTCAGAACAATACCAACTAAGCCAACTAAGTGCCTAACACTTAAGTCCAATTTCATAAGTTTAGCAAAAATCCCAATTTCGTCATTTGAAGGTCAATCCTTGAATTTTAGCTCCAACTCTTTCAATAAACTTGTTATAGGATCTAGTACTTCCACTAGAAACCCAAAATAACATCGTTCAAGCAAGACCCAACAATATTCATCATCCCTACCAACCAACTCTTCAATTTCAAGACTAGTTTCTAGGATTTCATGAATGGATATTTTAAATACAAATCTATCTTCATCAATATGCTCTACTTCGTCTATGGAGTATAATATATAAGTTTGGAGTGAAGAGACTACCTCTTTGGCAAATCCTAGAATTTTTAAGATTTGAGTTTTTAAAGTGCCCTTGAGATTATCTTCAAAAATCTATGAATTCGATGATGTTGGAGGGTTTAGAAATGTAATAAAAGAACCAAATCTACCAAAGGGATTTAATTCTTACCTTGAAGATTTATTAATGGTAGAGAGATCTCCCTCCTCTCTAAACCATCAAGACTTGGACCAAAATTATATAACATTCTCTCTCCCGAATTATTTATAAGAGCTTCAACTGTGAGTTTTAAGTTTCAGATGCTAAGTTGCACGCCTTCGTTGCACTTCACTGCCTCATGCTGTGATCCAAATTATTTTGGACGTGATGGAGATGTGACGCATCAGTGTAGCGTCCATCACTGAAGCAACATTTTGATCTTCAACTTTGTTCATTCCATTTCCCAACTTAACATGTTTGCTTTTGTCTTTCATAATTAATTCCATTGTTCCTTTGTCCCCTTCTTCCACTTTAGTTAATGCCAACGTTTTGCCAAACATCTCTTTCCATCTTATTCTAAATATGATTTCCCCACCTTTATTCTTGAAGATTAATATTTTCCAAGCACTTATTCCATTATACAAAAATTTATATCCAAGTGTTAATGATAACCTCCTAAATTTCCCTTAATCTAATATTAAACCTTTGATAGAATAATTATCCCCAAGTGTTCCAATGACGTATTCTATTCAAGAAATCTCACGTAACTCGAGTTGAACGAAATTGCATTCTTAAGCTTGAAATTAGTAGAAATTAATTAAAAAAAAATTTACGGGGATTTACATTCTCCCCTACTTAGAAACATTCATCTCGAATATAAATACTTGGTCGTGTTAAAGTCTGCAAGCGAAATCTCTAAGTCTTTCCTTACACCTTAACTCCTTAAGGCTTCGAAATTTGACTAACTCTCCTAATTTATAAAATTTCGACAGAGTTTCCTTTGTTAATAGGCTTATCCCAAAATTCCAACCTGGCAATGAGTCATAAGAATACAATATAAAAGGCTCTACATGGCTCTACTCAACATAACTACATCAATAAATACCTCAGTGGCTTCATATATCTCCAAACAACATTACATAGCCTCTCCCGGCATCACAATAATTAAATTTATTACCATAAGACAAGTCTAACAACCATGCGCAATAGATAAATCAACCACATCAGAAAATCGTACCGAATTCCGACTTATAAGTAAGATAAATAATTTGCTCACTCGTTTCATGGAATTAAAGCATGATAAACTCCAAACTAAAAATTTTAAGATAACAGTCATACATGAAGTCGCGAACAAGTGGGGGTATCGAATTTTCATATCCTCCTCGACCTCCCAAGTGGCTTCTTCGATGCCATGATTACGCCATAACACTTTAAGTGAAGCTATATCTTTTGTCCTTAACCTACAAACTTGCCTATCCAGAATCTCAACCGGTTCTTCTTCATAAGATAAACCGTCATTTATTTCTACTACCTCCAGTGAGATGATGTGAGCATGATCGGGCATATACCCCCGTTTCATCGATACATGAAAAACATGGTGAACCAAAGTTATCGATGCATGTAAATCTAGCTTGTAGGCTACTTCACCAATCCTTTTCAAGATTCGATATCGATTAATGAATCTAAGACTTAGCTTTCCCTTCTTCTCAAATCTCATAATGCCCTTCATTGGTGATACTTTCAAGAACACTTGATCACCCTCTTTAAACTCCAACTTACGTCGATGTACATTTGTATAGCTTTGTTTTCCGTCTCTGAGCAGTCTTAATCCATTGTTGAATCAAAGCCACCTTCTCTAAGGTATCATGTACAAGATCAGAACCAAGTAGATCGACCTCAGTCGGCTCAAACCATCTAATGGGTGACCTATTATGTCATCAGTACAAAGCCTCATAGAGAGCCATCTGGATACTATCATGATAGCTATTATTGTAGGCAAATTCAATCAGAGGTAAGTATTCATCCCAATTCCCAACAAAATCAAGGACACAAGCCCGCAACATATCCTTAAGCGTCTGAATAGTTCTCTCAGCATGTCCGTCAGTCTGTGGCTGAATAGTGGTACTCAAATTGACACTTGTACCCAATCCTTCTTGAAAGGACTGCCAAAAATGAGCATTAAACTACGACCCTCTATCAGATATAATGGAAACTAGAATACCGTGAAGTTTGACAATTTCTTTCAAGTACAACTTAGCACACTGAGGTGCCGTGTCAGTCATATTTACCAGTAAGAAATGCGCCGACTTTGTAAGTCGGTCTATAATCACCCAAATAGAGTCATAATTCAAGCGAGTGTGAGGCAAACCCACCACAAAGTCCATATTAATCATCTCCCACTTCCAAAGTGGAATCTCAATATTCTGAGCCAACCCACTAGGTCTTTGATGCTCAGCTTTTACTTGCTGGAAATTTAAACATCTAGTCACAAAATCCGAAATGTTTTCCTTCATTCGATTCTACCAATAGATCTCCCGCAAGTCCTTATATATTTTTTGGACCATGGAAGTATAGAATATCTCGACCTGTGTGCCTCAGCCATAATTTCATTACGAATTCCATCAATATCTGGCACGCACATACGACCATTCATCTTCAACACCTCATCCTCGTCAAGAGAAAATGCAAGGATATCTTTAGATTGTACACCATTTCGAATATTCACCAAATTTGGATCTTCAAATTGCTTAGCCTTGACATGCTCAATAAGAGAGAAATGTGTTATGGCACAAACGGCAATGTCTTTAGCTATCGGTAAATGAGCCAAAGTACCTCATGACTTTCGGCTTAGCGCGTTGGCTACCACATTTGCCTTTCCCGTATGGTAATGAATGCTTAAATCATAATCCTTCAATAGTTCTAACCATCTCCTTTGCCTCGGGTTTAATTTTCCGTGCTTGAATATATATTGCAAGCTTTTATGGTCGGTGTATATTTCATAGGGCTCACCGTACAAGTAATGCCGCCAAATTTTCAAAGCAAATATAACCGCGGCAAGTTCCAAGTCATGGGTCGGATATTTCTTCTCATGGATCTTCAACTATCTAGAAGCATACGTGATAACCTTACCTTTCTGCGTCAAGGCACAACCCAACCCAACTCCAGAGGCATCACAGTAAACCACAAACTCACCCAAACCTGTTGGCAACGTCAACACTGGTGCCGTAGTCAATCTAGCTTTCAACTCTTGAAAACTTCTCTCACAAGCATCAGACCACTGAAACTTTGCTGCTTTCTGTGTCAACTTGGTTAACGGAGATGCAAGAGTAGAAAATCCTTCAACAAACTACTGATAGTAGCCCGCTAATCCCAAGAAACTATGAATATCTGTCGGTGTAGTTGGTCTAGGCCAACTCTTAACCACTTCAATCTTTTGAGGATCAACCTTAATACCTTCACGAGATACCACATGACCCAATAATGCTACGGTTTCGAGCCAACATTCACACTTAGAAAATCTGGTATATATAACCCATGCTCTAAAAGCATCTGCAATAGACGTAGGAAACAATAACAGAATCTCCCACTGGAGTCGACACAAAAAATGGTTCAAGTAGTTGTTCTGTCTCTATCCCAAACTCCAAAGCAAAGTACGGAGTATTATAGGAAGAAGTAGATCCAAGATCTATAAGAGCATAAGCATCTAGAGCACAAACAGTAAGTATACCTGTGATGACAACATCTGAAGACTCTGTAGTAGGGCGAGTAGGCGTGGCACAGAAACGAGGATGAGTCCCCTGAGAAGTAATAGTTGTTTGTGTTACCTATCCTGCATTGCGCCCACTGTGGGCCCCATTATCCCTAGGTGGGGGCGGTGCAACCAAAGTAGTTGCCGTAAAAGGTGTCGGATGAGCTCTCGAACCCTGTTGACCGTTAGGGCAAAACTTTCGGATATGACCCGTCAACTCGCAACCATAGCACGGACAACGGGGTAACCTAGTAACACTAGACTAACGTTGATGAGAACCCACACTACTTTGAGCCTGATGTGCAATACGATTGTCACTTTGAATGGTCCTAGACTGGCCGCTCTGTCCAGAACTGTATGCCACTAGAGGGATACTGAAAGCTGTCTGCATCCTACACTGCGGTGGGCCAGATGGCCCTCTGCTTCTCTGCGCCTTGCCCGAACTAGGCACTTCACTGAAAGTGCCAAAAGTCCGGGCCTTTTTGTTCTGCTCCCTGTTAGCCCTCTCCTCCTGATGAATCCTCTCGAGATCCATTGCTAGATCCACAAAGTCAATAAAGGTAGTGTTTCTTCTCCCACTAGCTGTATATTTTCTGATGCCCGGAATCAAGCCACGAGAAAATCGATCAATCTTCTCAACATCACTGGGGATGAGGTGGGGAGCATAACGGGATAACTTCTCGAATTTGATGCTATACTCTAGGACAGTCACAGTATCCTGTTTTAAGGTCTCAAACAATATCGCAAGGGCAACTCTCACTCCCGGTGGTAACCACTTCTTAAACTCCGCCCAAATCATTGGAGAGGCATCCTCCGATCGAGTCTTCTCTACCCCTTTGAACCATAGGTCAGCAATGTCTTTCAACTTGTAGGCTACCAATCAAACCACCCGATAGTCTTTAACTCCCAGCAAAGTAGTAGATTTCTCAATCCAATAAGTCCTGAGGGTATGCAGTAGGATATGTACCAGTGAAAACTTACGACTCAACTCTCACAAATTTCATGTCAAACTGTGTCATGTCCTCAACCGCTGGTGCTCTCATCCCTCCTTGTTGGAGTGCCTGGATATCCACTTGAAGGTTCTGTTGGGTCTGCATAGCCATGAGATAATCAAAAGTATCCATAGCTTTTCTAATATCAGTGAGGGTCTTCTCCAAGTGATTTGGTTCTGAAGGTGGAGCAAGTGCCTCGTCAACTTCTTCCTCGAGATCCTGGACCATCCTTTGAGCAATTGGAACTGGCACAGTCCGTGCTCTTGTAGCCTTCGAAGGTCGGACCCTAGTCCTAGTGAGTACCCCTCTCGAATCCGCATCGAGAATAAGAGCAGCTTCTCGATTCATTTTACTGCCATGCGTGTTCACCACATTTTGCCAATTGATATAACACATGAGTCAGGAATTATTTCTCAGTTCTATTGCATGATTCTAGAATAAGAAGAAAGAGTGAAACATTCCTATAATGTCCATGTAGGCTTCTCTATATAAGTATGGTACACAACACACCCATAAGGAGAACTCTACCGATTCCATAAACCTCCTAGGACTCGAATTAGAACCTAGGGCTCTCACACCAAGTTTGTCACGCCCTAAAACCATGTGACCGACACTCGGTACCCTACCCAACCTGAGTGAATCATACAATAAATAAATACTTATCTATATGCCTAATAGGGGGATGCAAAATCCTCTTCATTTATAATTATTTTAAGTAACTATTTTCCTTTGAAAAATAACTTCATAAAGATAAAAGGAAGTTTCATTCATGCATACCATAAGAGTAACCATAGGAGTACAACCCAAAAATGAATACTACTATTGTCTATGGAATCTCTATGACACAGAAATAAAATAGTCAACCAAGGTATAACCTGATGACTCAAAATAATAATAATATATTAAAGTCCTCAGCGGATACAAGTGTGGAGTCTCACCAAAAAGCGTCAACAGAGAATGTAGAGCTGCCCTATCCACGCGGCCCAAGCTGCTCAGGTCCAGTCCCTGCAAACAGAAATGAAAATATGGTCGAAAGGCCTAAGCTCCACATGCCTAGTACAAATCATGAACCATTCCCCAAAAGACAATAGGACAAGACTTAAGAAGATATAAGATATGCGATAATAATTGATATAAGAAAGAACCCTTAATATCAATTAACAATTTAGAAAATAAAATAAAATAATATGGTAAAACATATTTCAAAATCTTCCCTTAGCATTAATCTTTGCAAAATCATGTTAGAACTTTCAGTTACCGGGAGCACTACACCATCACCGACACGGAAGAAAGTCAACTAGGTTATGTACCTAGCGGCATGTATAATATACCCTACTTGCTTAGGTTGTTTCATCGTTGTGCCACCCGAATAGACTCAGCCATACTAATAAAGTAGCACAATAGTACCCCCTCATGGGTAGTACTCTGCCATACTTTCCAACTGTAAGGTGGGTTCTACGCCTACACCGACACGTGTAGTGTCATGACCTAATGAGGCAAAATATACAAGGTCAATCTCGGTGAACTTAAGTAACTCCCAAAACCTTTACATTTATCAATGATGATGTTTATAGCCAAATCAACTATTTGAGAATAGTTAAATCCAAGATATTTCACAACTTATATATTTTCATTTTAAAAATGCTACAAGTGCAATTCCTCCTTTAGTTAGTTTTAAAATTAAAATAAAACCTTTCAAGAAAACAATATTCATAACACTTAAATCTTTTATGATGCATGAAATATTACAATCCCAACTCGCTCGTCCCCACAAGCTAGGTCTCACATTTAGAATTCCTATTTACTCGCGTTTCAATATGAGTGTGGGGAAAAGCTCCGAGGGTAGTAAGTTTCAACGTACCTCAAATTGCTTCTAACCTCACCCCAAATGATCCAATAATATCAACGATTCACAATCTACATATACAAACTCACATAATTTAATAACGCGTCACAACAAAATCAACTAAGCCAACTAAGTGCCTAACACTTAAGTCCAATTTCATAAGTTTAGCAAAAATTCACATTTCCTCATCTGAAGGTCAATCCTTGAATTTTAACTCTAACTCTTTCATTAAACTTGTTATGGGATCTAGTCATTCCACTAGAAACTCAAAATGATATTATTCAAGCAAGTCCCATCACTATTCATCATCCCTACCATCAACGTTTCAATTTCAAGACTAGTTTCTAGGGTTTCATGAATGGATGTTTTAAATACAATTCTATCTTCATAAATATACTCTACTTCATCAACTACCTCTTTGTCAAACCTTTAAATTTTCAAGATTTGAGTTCTTGAAGGTTCCTTGAGATTATCTTCAAAAATCTATGAATTACATGATGTTGGAGGGTTAAGAGATGTAATAAATGAACTAAATCTATCAAAGAAAGGTATTTATTTCTTACATTGAAAATGTATTAATGGTAGAGAGCTCTCCCTCCTCTCTAAACCTTCAAGACTTGGACCAAAATTATATAACTTTCTCTCTCCCGAATTATTTATAAGAGCTTCAACTGTGGGTCTTAAATTTTAGATGCTAAGTTGCACGCCTTCGCTGCACTTCACTGCCTCACGCTGTGTTCCAACTTATTTTGGACGCGATGGAGATGCGACGCATCAAGTGTAGCGTACATCACTAAAGCAACATTTTGATATTCAAATTTGTTCATTCCATTTCCCAACTTAACATGTTTGCTTTGTCTTTCATAATTAATTCCATAGTTCCCTTGTCCCCTTCTTCCACTTTAGTTACTGCCAACTTTTTGCCAAACTTCTCTTTCCATCTTATTCCAAATATGACTGCCCCACCTTTATTCTTGAAGATTAATATTTTCCAAGCACTTATCCCATTATATAAAAATTTATATCCAAGTGTTAATGATAACCTCCTAAATTTCCATTAATCCAACATTAAACCTTTGATAGAATAATTATCCCTAAGTGTTCCAATGATGTATTCTATTCAAGAAATCTCACGTAACTCGGGTTGAATTAAATCGCATTTTTAAGCTCGAAATTAGTAGAAATTTATTAAAAAGCATTTACGAGGCTTTACACTCGGCTTCATTGTTAGTTAACAGAACAAGTTTTATGGCCTACCTCAGGGTTTTCCCCGAAGGCGTGATTAGGACCATCCCGAACCCGGACTTTTTCACATTGGAAGCTCCGTCCATGAACAAGGTCCAGACTCCTGATGCCATTTTCAACATCATCACCGCTTCTTTAACGGCCAAAGGCAGCAACCTAAGACTGAAATTGCCTACAAAGTCGGCGAAAACTTGTGAGTTGATCGCACTCTTAGGCTTATATTCAATATCAAATTTGCTAATTCCAACTTCCCATTTGGCCAATCGGCCTGATAGCTCAGGTTTGTGAAGGACATTCCGCAGAGAAAGTATTGTCACAATGTTTATTGGGTGGCACTAAAAATAAAACCTAAGCTTCCGAGAGGTGACTACGAGAGCTAAGACCAGTTTTTCAAGGTGCTGATAACGAGGTTCCACTCCTGAAAATGTTTTGCTAATATAATAGACATGAAATTGCGTACCTTCATCCTCCTGGAATAGAACGACACTTACTGCTACCTCTGAGACCGCTAAGTATATTAGCAGTTGTTCACCTTCCCCAGGTTTTGATAGTAGCGGGGGACTTGATAGATAACGTTTCAGGTCTTTCAAGGCTTGTTGATATTCTGGAGCAGCTGACAAGTAGTCTTTCAATACTACCTTGTTGATATTCAAATAAGGTAGTCTTTGTAACCCCTTCGGCGTTCGTGGACAGCAAGATCTCACCTCGGGTTGTCACAATCTCCAAGTTGAACCCGGTGAGGAGTTTTATTGCCGGAATGACACTTCCGGTTAATTTGGCTTGTTCTATCACTCTCCATTGAATGATGTTGGCTGAGCTTCCTAGGTCAACCAAAACAAGTTTAATCTTAAAATCTAAAACATTAAGAGAAATTACCAGGGCGTCGTTATGCGGCAGAAGAAGCCCGTCAGTGTCTTCCTCCGTGAAGGTGATGTCGTCTTTAGTGACTTCCCAAAGTCTCTTGTTGTGGGTCACCGATACCTTTATTTTCTTGGCTGCTGAGAAAGTTACACCATTGATTTCATTCCCTCCGAAACTCATATTGAAAGTTCTCCGGGGAAGGTCTTCCCCTATCTTTGAGGGTTCTGCGTTGTCCCGACTGCGACCGTAATTGTTCTTGGCTCAATCGCTCAACAACTCCCTGAGATGGCCGTTCTTCAATAGCGTTGCCACCTCCTCGCGCATATGTCGGTAGTCCTAGTCCTATCGCAGTGAGTCCCATGATATTCGCACCATAAGTTGGGATCCCTCTGTCTGGGATCACATCTAATTGGCTTCGGTAATCACGCTTCCTTGATGTTTCTCATTGTTGATACTAGCTCCATTACGTTGATGTTGAAATTATAATTTGATAGATAGGGAAATGAGGAATCCCGGGTCCCCGGTACCTATGTTTCTTGAAGTGACCTGTTGTTCCGGTCGTGGTCGGTTCTTTTATCGGTAGCGAACTTATCCGAGGACCAAAACCCTTTGCTGGCACATCCTTCGGCTCTCTCATAAGGCAAGAATCGGCCTTTAGAAGAATGCTGGTCTGCTTCAAAATCATCCTTGAACTTATCCCGGTTCTTGTCTCGGTCCCGTCCCTTGGTTGATGTCGGGAACCCGAGCTCATCATCTTCTATCCTTATCTTTGATTCATAGTGTTTATGGACATCCACCCATGTGGTCACTTTGAACTCAAGTATGCTTCCCTTCAACTTTCGGGAGGCGTCGGAGTTCCTAGGGTTCAAACCCCTTAGTTAATGCCTCAGCTGCCCATTCGTCCGGTACAGCCAGTAACAACATCCTTTCTTTCTGGAATCTGACCACGAACTCCCGCAACAATTCGAACTCACCCTATGCGTTCTTGAATATGTCTAGCTTCCGGGTTTGGACCTTTCTAGACCCGGCATGTGTCTTTATGAATGAATATACGAGCATCTCAAAAGAATCAATAAAATACTCGGGTAAAAGAGAATACCATGTCAGGGGCCTTTTCGTGAGGGTTTCTCCGAATCTTTTCAGCAGAACCTACTCAATCTCATGCTGAGCCAAGTCGTTTCCTTTCATCGCAGTGGTATAAGTTGTGATGTGCTCCTGAGGATCTGAAGTCCCATCGTACTTTGGTATGTCCGGCATCTTAAACCATTTCGGACTCAATTCCGATGCTGCACTCGGCTTAAACGGTAAATGGGTGTACTTCTTCGAATCTGGGCCCTTCAAAATTGGTGGTGCGCTCGAAATTTGATCCATTCGGGTGTGAAACTCCTTCATATTCTGATCTATCTGCTCGTTCATTTTCCTCACGAATCTCATGAGTTTGGTTTTGAAGGGATCATTATCGTTGTCATTACCATATCCGCTACCGGTTCCCATTGCTCCGTCGAAGCCGACCTCACCTATCAGGGTATATCAACTCTTTGAGCTGTTTGATTTGCAGAAGAGCCGGGAGGAACTGGGCCTCTTCCATTTGTGTTGTTGGAAGCACATGATAATGCCTGCTTTAGTTCCGTCATGACCTGGTCCTGCCTTAAGAGATGGCCCATGATAGCTTTTTCCTGCTATTTCAAGATCCTTACCGTTTCCGCAACGTGCACGTCCTCCGCATCATCGGGAGTTGTCTCCCGCACATGTCGGGGATAGTTACTGCCATGGACCGGAGTTTCCACGCCCCTCTCGTTGCGGGTGTCACTGATTAAATCCTCATGTTGAGGCAGATTTTCGTGTGCCTCAATATTGTGTGCGATGTTGACATCGTTAGCCACCATTTTTGATTTTTTGCTAAGAAACAAAGAATCAAACGCGTTAGTAATAGATGCAGGGATCAAATCAATTACGTAACTGTCTAAGTCCCATAGTGGGCGCCAAACTGTTTACCCGTAAAACAGTACAGTTGAATTTATTACGTGGTTTATAGACAAACGAACTAATTTTTACCCAAAATGATAAATAAAGTAGATTAAAAATAAGACTTAGCGTTAAAATCAAAGGAAATGACATGCTTATCTCAGGGAGCGATGCTTTTGAGGACAAAAATAATAGCAATATAAACAAAAAGTAAAGTTGTGTTATTTAGCTTGAGAATAGAATGTAGCATAAGTTTTGCCAAAGATTTCGTATCCCTACAATGACTGTTGAAGCTACTATTTATAGCTATACCTAGGAAACAAGATCATAGGATCAAGCCCCTCTTAAATGAGAATAAAGTGGGCTACTGATGAATATCTAACGGCATGCTATGAATGCCAAAATTCTCTGCAACGACTTGCTATTTAATACTAGAAAATATTCTTCATTAAATGCCATCTGGTGACAAACATTCAAACCCGCTCACATTAATCGTTTTTCCCTCGGTGTTTAACCGGTGACAACTACAGTTGCTGTTCCTGGTCTTGGTTCTCACTCGATTTCTCTATCATCTGTCTCTGGTTCCACGTGTCGCTCTATCATTCGATCATTTAATATAAGCTGATTTTACCCTATACAGTACATATTAAGGGGAGCGTCAGGCTTGGGGTTCATATTTGTCACAATACAAGCTCGTGGCACATATGTCTGGTTTGATCCAACAGACCTTACGAATTTATCTCTTGGGCTACGTCATCACGAGTTCAAAAGTGGACGTACCATAAAGTTACATATTCAAAAAGTTGCTAGCTTAAAAACTTGACCCATTCTCATCGACCCACCCTTGTCACAGGCATCACATTAGTAGAAAAAAAGATTTAAAAGAATATCGCATTCTGTCCATTTTCGTCATCGATGTGCCACTAAAAATTCATATTTACGGTGCTCGTCTGTTTCAGAAATTGAGTCAATGCGAAACGAATAAATTAAGGAATAATGTCAAATGACTTCTCTTCACAATACAATTTATCACCATGTCGCAAGTTGAGGTTATTCTGTAGGGTTTAGATTAAATGATCAGTGCAAGAGATGGATATTTCAATTGTAAGATTCTCTGTTTGAAATATTTTCAATGTGTTATTGAAATTATTTGGAATTTTATAGTTTTTGGAGTTTTTCTTTCATATTACTCAATCCAACGGGGTTGACTGATTTATTCTAAGGTTTTTTTTTAATACAAATTGTCGTCTATATTCACTGTTTATTTTTTTCTAGCTGGTACACGTAGACTATAGATTGATTATACATAATTATACTCATACTATACATGAATTATACATATATTATGCATCCGTTGGCTATTTTTAGTTTAAGCAATTTGGTGGACTCTTTGAAGATCAAAGTTGAAGATCCAAATTAGGGAATTGGATCAGATGGCTTGATAATACAGTTTTAATGGATCACATAAGGAAAAACATGGGATTTTGCATAAATAGCCGGCCGAATTTACTATTTACTTTTCCTAACTCGATGTATAGATTATACACGGATTATACGCATATTATACATTCATCGACTTTTTTAAGTTTAAACGGTTGGGTGAACAACTATTTAGGTTAAGTTTTCAAACAAATTCATCGCATAACTAATGCGGTATTAAATAGTATCAATATTAAGTATAAATCTGTGTGTTAATTTATGCAAGATAAGAAACTTGACAGAGATTAAACTATTTAATGATATAATACCCTTTGTAAATTAAGTAACTCATGCATAAAAATCTCCTCATTACTAATCATTGCATAACAACCTTTTCATTATCATATTGCTGCATAATCCCAGTACAACTGCTATGTGAACTAAACCCTTTATGTACTATTTCATCTTGAATTATTTTCAACACATTTTTCTAATGGCTTTGAAGTTTTCCTTTTTGTTTTGTTTTCTTTTATCTTTCTTCATACTTTCTTAATGTTTAAAATTGTATACATCCTCGGATGAGCTCAAAGTACATGGCACGTAGCTGAAAGAAAATCCAACTTAGGCCTTTTTTGAGCGGAAAAAAAAAAAGCAATCTTTTTTATTCATTGACGAAATGTATTACAGCAGAGAAGGAATAAAAACATTACGGGACGTTCGACTCAAGAAATTATTAATTTAATTAACAATGATAATCTGTGTTATTCTAACATTATTATTGATGATGGTAGGAAGTCGTTCCACCATCCCGCCTACAGCTGGCAAGTGGGCCGGTCCCGGACCTAAATGGGCCAAGTGGGCCGGTCCCAAATTAAACGGGCCAAACGGTCCCGTGCTAAATGGACTTTTTGTAGGGACCGGTCCGGGACCGTTTGGTCCCGGGCTTAACGGTCCCGGCCCGCGGGCTAAACGGGCTACGTGGGCTAAGTGGGCCCAACATATATATTTTTAAAAAAAAATATTAAATAGATATTAGAGACAAAAGGATGTTAAAAAATATATCTAAGGCAATGCTTTGTAAATTTTATTATAGAATTGTGACCTAAATTTTATTTAACATCCTAAATTTTAATATTCAATATTTAATATCGAATATATATGGTATATAAGATGTATATATATATATATATATATATATATANGGTTTTTTTTTAATACAAATTGTCGTCTATATTCACTGTTTATTTTTTTCTAGCTGGTACACGTAGACTATAGATTGATTATACATAATTATACTCATACTATACATGAATTATACATATATTATGCATCCGTTGGCTATTTTTAGTTTAAGCAATTTGGTGGACTCTTTGAAGATCAAAGTTGAAGATCCAAATTAGGGAATTGGATCAGATGGCTTGATAATACAGTTTTAATGGATCACATAAGGAAAAACATGGGATTTTGCATAAATAGCCGGCCGAATTTACTATTTACTTTTCCTAACTCGATGTATAGATTATACACGGATTATACGCATATTATACATTCATCGACTTTTTTAAGTTTAAACGGTTGGGTGAACAACTATTTAGGTTAAGTTTTCAAACAAATTCATCGCATAACTAATGCGGTATTAAATAGTATCAATATTAAGTATAAATCTGTGTGTTAATTTATGCAAGATAAGAAACTTGACAGAGATTAAACTATTTAATGATATAATACCCTTTGTAAATTAAGTAACTCATGCATAAAAATCTCCTCATTACTAATCATTGCATAACAACCTTTTCATTATCATATTGCTGCATAATCCCAGTACAACTGCTATGTGAACTAAACCCTTTATGTACTATTTCATCTTGAATTATTTTCAACACATTTTTCTAATGGCTTTGAAGTTTTCCTTTTTGTTTTGTTTTCTTTTATCTTTCTTCATACTTTCTTAATGTTTAAAATTGTATACATCCTCGGATGAGCTCAAAGTACATGGCACGTAGCTGAAAGAAAATCCAACTTAGGCCTTTTTTGAGCGGAAAAAAAAAAAGCAATCTTTTTTATTCATTGACGAAATGTATTACAGCAGAGAAGGAATAAAAACATTACGGGACGTTCGACTCAAGAAATTATTAATTTAATTAACAATGATAATCTGTGTTATTCTAACATTATTATTGATGATGGTAGGAAGTCGTTCCACCATCCCGCCTACAGCTGGCAAGTGGGCCGGTCCCGGACCTAAATGGGCCAAGTGGGCCGGTCCCAAATTAAACGGGCCAAACGGTCCCGTGCTAAATGGACTTTTTGTAGGGACCGGTCCGGGACCGTTTGGTCCCGGGCTTAACGGTCCCGGCCCGCGGGCTAAACGGGCTACGTGGGCTAAGTGGGCCCAACATATATATTTTTAAAAAAAAATATTAAATAGATATTAGAGACAAAAGGATGTTAAAAAATATATCTAAGGCAATGCTTTGTAAATTTTATTATAGAATTGTGACCTAAATTTTATTTAACATCCTAAATTTTAATATTCAATATTTAATATCGAATATATATGGTATATAAGATGTATATATA